>JAQIXV010000264.1:0-56088 GCA_034700625.1 Tectocepheus velatus
CAATAATAAAGAGTCTGATCTCAATATTTACGACAAAAGCAAAAACTCGTGTCAATCGAAGTCACAAACGAATACTATCGAAGAAAATGTTTTGAATGATATAAAAGTGATTAATAATAATAGTTTACAAAAATCTAATTCATTAAAACCGTCACAAGTTTTGATGAAACGCAACAAAATTGCGGATCATTTCGCCAGAAGTGAAGCGCTTTTCAAAAAGAACTGGATAAGAATGTACAGAAATTACCCTGCTTTTATATTCACAGCTATTGTTCCTGCGGTTCAGTGTATGTATTGTTTTATTAAATTTTGTTAAGATTTTTGATTCAATTAATTGTTTCCCCTCTTCAGGCGCTTTATTTTTCTTATGTTTGGGTCGCGACCCCTACGATATACCGGTGGCGGTATTTAATGGAGAAATAAAACCAAAATATAGTAAAGATTTCCTCCAACTGATAGACAATTACACGATAAACCAAAACTCATTTAACTCCTTCGAGAGCGCCTACCAGTCAGTCAAAGACGGTGATAATAGAGCCCTCATAGCTATCGGCGCCAATTTCTCCAAAGCTCTAATCCAAAGGGGAATCGATGGCTACGATGTGGACACAGAGACAATCGATATGAGTAGTGTTAAGCTCTATTTGGATATGACCAGTCAGTCACTAAATAAAACAATCCATTAATCAGTTTATGTGACTCTACCTCTGATTTCAGGTCAATTCGCAGCCAATAAAGTCCGTCAAACAGTTCACGAAACGTATCAATTGTTTGCTAAACAAATTCTGAGAGCAAACGATATGCCCGAAGCGATGGCAGATCCGCCCATTCATGTAATCAAAGTTTGACTACTTTTCCATTAATTTAATTAATTAAATGCAACGACAGGTCGAGCAACCAATTCTTGGAAGTCCTGACGCACCCGTCACTGAGTTCATGGCTCCGGGATTTATACTATCGCTGGCGTTCTTCTGTGCGATAGCGACGGCAGCCCTCACTCTAGTTCTCGAGAGAAAAGACGGTTTACTCGAAAGAAGTCTCGTTTCCGGTATTTATGAGACTTGAAAACTGAGATAAATTTTAATCCAGTTTTTTGTCAAAAGGCGTTCATCCGAATGAATACATTTTGTCTCATGTGTTGACCCAAACAATGGTTGTAATACTTCAGACATTTTCTGTCCTTTTGATTGCTTTCCTGGTATTCGATATCCCAAACCGGGGCTCAATTGTATGGGTCTCTGTCCTCATTGTACTGCAAGGCGTGTGTGGAATGGCTTATGGGATACTGATCTCTGCCATAACTAAAGAGGAAAACTTCACTTTAGTTTTATGCATGGGATCTATGTTTCCACAATTCATTCTGAGCGGTGAGTTCTCTTAAAAATCTATTTAATAAAATATAATAAAAATTGATACTTGAGTTCAGGTGTTGTTTGGCCGGTGGAGACGATGCCTAAGATATTGGTATTCATCAGTACTCTGTTCTCTCAGGCGAAGAGCATCGAAGCGGTCCGGTATATGCTGTACAGGGGTTGGGGTATCGACCACTTTCAAGTGTCGCTCGGGTTTATCATCTCTTCCTCTTGGACTCTGATATTCCTAACCATAGCCGCCATTATGTTTAATGTGAATAAATCGCGATAATCACATAAAAAGGAGCAAAACAATTGTTTTTATGATCAAAACAATTAAATTCTTTGACATTTTATGCAATCATTTCCTTAATATATGAGTTCTTTCGGATATTATTCTTTAATTATTAGGAAAATATTTATTTCTAAATAATTGTGATATAAGTTATGAATTGATTCTCTCCTATCGTTGACTCACTTTTTCCGAAGCGATTCAACAAAATATTAATTTCGTTAAACTTTTGCCCAAAAGTATGTCTCGGGGTTTGAATTGATTCAAATGTTTTAAATCAATTTTGAAGTATTACTCAAATGTTAGTCGTCTTTAGATATTATTTTGTTATTAATTAATTAATTTTTGATCTCTTCTTAATTTTTTTTATTTAAATTTTTCGATAAATGTTTTTTTAAAATAATTTTTATTCAAATCCCATAATTGATGTGTCATTTTGACATCTATTGAATTCTGTTCAATAAATTTTGTGCTCATTTTTATCATTTTTCAACTTTTTGATCAATTTCTCGATATCCGAATCCAAACGAATGGCATCGAAGTTAGTGTCGTAACGTCTGATGGCTTGTCCTGTCTTACCATCGATGAGAAACTTCTCGAAATTCCATTTAATGTCTCTATTGTTCTTCGGATCCCAGAAATAGTACTTTTGTTCAGAAAATCTCAAGTGAGTTGAAGGACAGGAACGCTATCATCAAATCAAATGAAAAATGAGAAATTCAAATGAAAAATGAGAAATTCAAATGACTTTTGTGTTCATACCTTCAAGAATGAGAAGATTGGATGCGATTTGTTTCCATTCACTTCAACCTTTTCACTCAATTGAAATTTAGGGACGAATTGATTTCCAGGTCTCACGTAATAAATCGATTTGAATATCTCTTCGGGAGTTCCCGGCTCTTGCTATTTGACAAAATAATTATTTATTCAATAAATTCATTAATAATAGTCATTAACTTACATTCCAGAACTGATTGCAGGGGAAGCCAACAATCACTAAGTCGTCTCCATATTTCTCTTTCAATTTGTTGAGTTGAGGGTAGTCTGTGGCTGACCTGCAGAAAGTGGCCACATTCAGCACTATTATAGCCTTTCCTCTGTATTCTTCGAATTCAATTAATGGCAAACTCTTGTTCAGATTTGGGACTTTAAATTGAAAGATGTTCTCTCCGTCTGTGGCCGGAAAACAGTCGGTAAAGTTGAGGTCAGTTTCCAAATCCTTGGGCAGTAAATAGCGTTCATTTGTCACACAATTTGAAGCGACGAACAAAAGACTCAATAATTGAATTGATTTAAACATTTCCACAAATTTAGTGAACTTCTGTTGAGCAGATGTTTTTCAATAGGAAAGGTATTTAATTTATATATAAATTAATATTTCGTATCTGATTAAGAAATTTGCGAACACTTAAGATATTTGTGCCTTTAATCAAAACCTTTGTACTTGATTGATTGATCTAGTGACTTTTCTAATTCAAGTGTCAAATCTTAAACTTATGAAATCTATTTTGATATGAAATGACATTTAAAATACTCATTAATTCAATATTTTTTCAGAAATTCTTAATTATTTTTTATCTTAAAATTTAATAAACTGTTGAAATACTGAACAGACATTTGAAGATTCAATGAAGAGTTTATACTTAAAAATAATGATCCTTTTCATGCAAAACACTTGAAAACAATGTTCAAAGTCTTTTATTTTATATGAACTTAAATGAGTAATAAATAATAATTATTAAAAACATTAAATAATCAAATTTTTGAACCTATAGTCAAATTTGATAAAATGAGAGCCCCTTTCGGCGATCATAACCGTCACTCCATTTATATTAGAAGAAGGGATTTCAGGGATAACAGAGGCGTCCACTACTCGTAGGTTTTGAACCCCAACTACTTTGAGACGGGAGTCAACTACTTTGAGTGAGTCCTCATCCGAACCCATACGACATGTGCCGACATAGTCTCCGGCCGTTATAGTCAAAGATCTTGCCATACATTGGAGATAAGTATCAGTAAAAAGGGTTGCATTGAATGGCTCTTTGGGTTGAAGCGATTGATTGATCATTAGATATGATTCACAGCCGGGAACTAATGTCGCGAAAGGGATGGGAAAGAGTCTCTGCATTGGTTTGGAGTTTGCGATACGAAGCGATTCTTTGATGCCATCGATCAGAACAATCACATCCAATGCCTCCGAAAGATAGTTTGGATTGATTTCTGGCTGTTCTAAAGGGTTAGCACTCGTCAACTTAACCCAACCCTTGCTTTTAGGTCTCAGAAGAATTGGCCAAATAGTGAATTGCGGTAAACCATTGTATGGACCGTAAAATTGAGACCAAATTTCTTTTCTGATTCCCAGTCTTTGTTCAATAACTTCGCCACTACTCTCTCTTCCGGGACTCGTAGGGAACGTCATTAGCATTATATCCGGCCATTCAGTACTTGAGTTAACATATTTTGACTGCAAAAGAGTTGCCGCAAAACGACTCTGACTTAAGGGTCCCCTCCCTTCAACACAAACAAAATAATTGACACAAAAAGAGAAAAATAAAAATAATTTAAACAAACCGTAAGTGAAATATTGATTGAGAGAAGAGGAGGTCAGCGGCTCTTCAACAGTAGAATTAACCGTAAAGTGTATCCCAAAGACTCCGATGTGGTCTTGAAAATTGTGTCCGACCGGTAGGTCTGCAATCACTGGAATTTTAAGTGATTCCAAGTGGTCTTTGGGACCGATTCCTGAGAGCATCAAAAGTTTGGCTGAATTTATAGTTCCGGCGGATATAATGACCTCTTGTTTGGCATAAACCGCGTAGTTGTGCCAATTCCTTATGAAACTGACGCCAATCGCTGTATTGTTTTCAAACAATATTTGTGAGACATAAGAGTTGGACAGAATGTGAAGGTTTTCTCTTTTGTCAATCACTGGCTCTAAATATGCGGTCGCAGTTGAAACCCGTTTTCCTTCTTTAGTGTTAGTCTGAAGAACTGCGGCCCCCATATAGTCGGCGTTTAAATCACTTATTTTATGTCCGCAAAGATGTGACCCAAAAATCCACGACTGAAGCAATTTATTGTATTCGTGATTATTGTTTACAATCAACGGTCCATTCACTCCATAGTAACCACTTTTGGATAATTCCGGATCAGTTTGGTTCTCAGCTCTGATGAAAAACGGAAACACATCTCTCCACGACCAACCCTTTATCCCTTAAGTTTGACAATAATTTGATCAAGGTTATGATAGTTATGAGTCGCAAGTGTTACCCATTTTATCCCAGTTATCAAAATCGAGTGGATTTCCGCGTAAATAAATCATACGATTTATAGAAGACGTGCCTCCAATGACGCGACCACTCGATAGCAGACATTTCTGGTCTTTCATCGCAAGGCAGGAGTGGTTTTGTGTCGTTGAGACAAACTTCCAGTCCATTACAGTATTGAGCAAAGAATCGGATAAACCGGGAGTATTGGAGACGACTGTCTCTGAAGTTCCGGCTTCTATCAGAAGAACACTTATTTTTGGATCTTCTGAAAGCCGGGCGGCGATCACAGACCCGGCACTACCGGCCCCTACTATTATGTAATCGTAAAAAGGCTTCCATTCAGTTCGGGCCGACATCTTATCATAAGATTTCTGTTTGTAGTATATTATCGAAGAATAGGTGAAAATTGATAAAAATAAAGTCCGGACATCACTTAAACGCATTTTCCCGTATTTCACACAAAAATAACTGTGACTTCAAACAAATCATTGAATTTTTAGAATAAAAGTCAAGTTTGAGGTCAAGAGGGAAATATTTTGACAAAAAAAATTTGGAAAAGTTGTTAATCAAGTCTTAGTGTCAATCAATACGACACTAAAACTTATATTTTTGAGGACTTCCTTATTCTCGATTCAATTTAAATAATGTTTTCATTTATTTGTCATTAATTTAAAAATTAATTTATTACTGAAAAGAGAACCAAAAATAGTTATTATTTTAATAATTCATTAATTGGAGCAATACTTAAGAGAAAATCAAATAAAGAATTGTTTGAAAAATATTTAGTTTTTTATAATAAACTCAAAGAAATTATAATTGAATACAAATTATATAATTGTAAATACAATACAATAAAATATTTGTCAATAAGATTATGAGTCATATAAACGATTGATAAGTCATCGAAAGTCGAAATAATTGTTTTCGACGACTAATTGTTTGGAATTAAAACAATCGGTCATTAATTTAAATGAAAACCAAAGAAAATGAGTTATATTTCAATTGTACTAATGTTGTAGACCTCGACCTCTTCATTTGATCCAATGATAGTTGTGGTCATCATTTCCGGGTGACATTTCTGTTGGTGTCTGTGGACATGACTCGCTTTGACGAACCGTTTAGTGCATCCGTCGTAACCGCACTCGAAGTTCTTCTCTCCGGTGTGGGTCTGAAATGGGATTCGAGTCAAACAAATGTATTCAAATCGAGTCTTCAAAATACAAATACCTTCTTATGGTTTGTGACATAACTCATGGAAACGGCCTTATAGTTGCAATTTGGCCAATCGCACATAAATGGCTAGATTCAAATCACATTATATTAAAATTGGTCTTGTTACATAACAACAATTACCTTGATGTCTGCGTGAGCCATCATATGCTTCCGTAAATGACACGACTATTATATAATAGTTAACAAAACTTTAGTTCAAACCAATAAATGAATGAAAGTCAAACCTGGAGGAACTTTTTGTTGCACCCTGGCCACTCACACACAAACGCTTTAACACCCTCGTGCACAGCCTTCTTGTGGTCAGTGAGGGCTCCCTTTAGTCTGAATTTCCACTCACAGCCCGGCCTTCAATCAAAATATCAAAAATTTATAATAAATCAAATGAAAAGTTAATGGAAAGGCAGACCAGTCACAGACGTATGGCTTCTCTCCCGTATGTGTCCGCATATGGCTCTTCAATCCTGGCTTCTGGCTGAAGGCCAGTTCACATCCGGGCCTTTCAAATGAAATGAAAATCAAATTAATAAAATAGAAATTAAGACAAAACTCAATACCATTGACAGGCGTAGGGCTTCTCTCCGGTATGACTCCGCAAATGAAGTTTCAATTGCTATTCAATTCATTTAAAAGTTTAGATAAAAAAAATATTTGATTATTATATTGATTGAGACCTGAGACTGAGGGAAACGCATTGAACAGGAGGGCCATTGACCTGATATACGGAAATAACACTCTTTTAAATAATTTCAAACAAATTTATAAATCAAATCAAATTACAGGCATAGGGTTTCTCTCCGGTGTGCAGTTTCTTGTGGTCCCAGAGATTGGACCGGTATTTGGCTATGTATTCACATCCAGCGAAAGGACAGGGATATCGTCGAGTGGCTGTCTTTGAGCTGGAAAGGGGTGATCGCATCTCATACTTCTTTGGTCGACCCCTCTTTGGTGTCAACTCTACTAAAGTGAGGTCAGGCCTAACGATTTTAAGCTCCAAATTATTGGGTAAATCCTTTTTCATTCTGTTTCGGGTCTGAATGGAGCGCTCGGTTTCAGTCATTTTAACTTTACTTCTATTGACTCTATTCTGAGTAATGTTCGGCTCTTTTATAAAAAGAGTCGTCTTTTTGTCTTCATTTGAGTCCTTTTCCTCATTTTCTTCGGCCTTTTCTGTGCTTTCATTTTGTTCAGCATTTGATTCATTTTGGTTGTCCTCCGATTCCTGTTCCGCCGCCACTACAGACTCCTCTCCCTCTGTGTCGCCCTTTGAAGGCGTTTGAAGCAAATTACTGCTGTGTCTGACACACCATAACAGACAACAATTAATTTAAACTTTTATTGTAATTATTTTTAATCTTTTTAATAGTCCTCAAAGAATACTATAGTTAAAAACTGAGCTAGCTTAACTATCAATCAAGATTGGCTAATTTCTAAAAGTATTGTAAACTAACTTGGTCATTGTCTCAATATGGTTGAATAATTAATTTAAATAATCTTGGTAATAAAATTGAAGCCTTACAATTGAAAGCAAACAGTTTTGAGATTCAAATTGAGTTTCAAATTAAAATCAAAAATAATTAAAACAAATGAAAAACAATTGTTTTGCGAATAAAATTGAAAAATGAAAAAAAAAGTTTTAATTGAAATAAAAGATCAATTCATTTGATATAATGATTGTTTTGAATGATTGTTAAAAAGTGTGGCAAAACTGCAAAACCCGTAACGTATTAATGGCTCAAAATGTGATACCTTTTCAAGAAATGGGACTTCACTTTATCGATGGTATCGAATCTCTTGGCGCAGAACCGACACGAATACATCGTTAACAACACTTCCACCGCTTCGGCGATCACTAAGTCTAACATTAAATCAATTTATTAATCAATTTATTTAATTAAACCGATTACGGGTTTATAGGGAAATACCATAACATTTAACGTTATATTCATTATAAACATTATTTACCATCACTTAGGGGTTCCTCCAATGATTGGTTGTCCTGTTTTTCCTCCATTTTGTTTGAGACAATTGTTGAGAAATTGATTTGTTTTGTAGTTATGATTAAATTTGAATGAAATTCAGATCAAATTGATTGAGAAAAGTGTAAAAAATGAATAACAGTTTATTTGTGCTCTCATTTTGGTTGGACAACACCACTACCAGTTGTACCGACTTTTCGTACTATTTTATTAACTAATGTCTCATTGATTTCAATGTAATTTTATGCTATAAAAAAGTTTATGCTTTTGCTTTTCAACTCTACTATTGGCTCAAATGCGCGAAAGTCAATCAATCAATAATTTTGGCGCAAACTTAGCCAGAGTTTAAAGTATTATGGTAAAAAAGTATCAAGATGTTTTTCATTGTTCTTATTATAGGCTATTTTTAATAAATTCAATTAAAAATGTTTGAAATTAATTTGATTTTTAAAGTTATTATGAAATCCGATAAAAACTATTGATAACTAAATTAATATAAATTATATTAAACTTTAATTACAAATATTTATTATAAAAATAAACAAATTTTATCAGGGAGTCATGAAAACTAGATAGAATATGAGACAAAACATTATAAATTTATTAACGCTAAAATTTTCTAACAATTTCCTCATAAAAAATCTACAAGGTTTAGATTGATCGAGGGTTTAGAATAAATTATCTTCTACATCTATTAATGCATCAATACTAGAGGTACAAAAAAGTAATATTCAGAAAATCCAGTTGACCTTGCAGTCAACTCTCTTTGGGATTGACCTTGAGATGGGATGTCATATCTATATTAATCTTGATTTTAGTCATTAAGAGACTATTCATTAAGACTTAATGATTAAGTCATTTATTTTCCACTAATTTTCGAAAAATGGATTTTCAAAAGGAATTTAAGAATAAAGTAGTTTTAGTGACCGGAAGTAATTCAGGTATAGGAGAGGCAACTGTTCTTCTATTCTCTCAATTGGGGGCTAAAGTTGTGGTCACCGGAAGGAACGCCAAAAAGAATGAAGAGGTGGCCATAAAATGCCAAAAAGTATCACCGAATGGACATCAGGTAAAGAACCGATAGTAAGAACAGAAAGGATTTCAATGATTTTCTGTTTGAATGGATGTTAGGCTCTGACAGTAGTGGCAGATGTGGCCAAAGAGGATGACATCAATAAAATGATTGATACAACTGTTCAACACTTCGGCCAATTGGACGTATTGGTCAACAATGCGGGCAAAGGGGGCGGAACTGCTGATGAAGACCCAAAAGTGTTCGACGAATACATTAAAATTAATTTACGTTCGGCCTATCAGTTGTGCTTAAGAGCCAAACCATTCCTCGAGAAGACTAAGGGCTCTATTGTTAACATTTCGAGCATTAATGGACTCAAACCCGTAATTATTTGCTCAGAAAATATTAATTTGAATGAATTGAATGAATGTCTTTCCTTAGTTTCCAAACACTTCTTATTGTGTATCGAAAGCAGGTCTCGATATGATGACCAGATGTCTGGCTCTTAATTGGGGACCACTTGGGATCAGAGTTAATGGACTCAAGTGAGTATATTCAAGTATTTTGATCTTGCTCATTTTTGCACATATTGTTTAAGTCCGGGTCAAATCGATACTCCCATTTGGTATGAGTCGACGACAATGACTCCAAAACAAATCGAAGAGATGTGGAGAGCAGTCGACTCTAAATATCCGGTCAGACGTCGCGGATATCCCGAAGATATCGCCAAAAGTATTGTATTTTTGGCCTCAAAAGACTCGGGTTTTATAACTGGTCTCAACATTAAGATCGACGGCGGGTTTCTCGACTCACAGGCCCTCGTATTTGACTGAGAATTGCAAAAAAAGTTGAATTTATTTCTAATTAAATAATGAAATACTAACTGATATATTGAAGTCACGATATATTACGAAATGTGTTTTTTCTTAATACAATTAATTAAAATAAATGAAATTCTTCTGTAATTTGACATTATTTTAGTGAACGAAATATATTTGACATTAAAGAAAATAATTTTTGACTCAAGGTTGTTCGTGTTTTTGTATACTTAAATATAATGTTAAGAATTGTTAGAAAACACATTAAAAGTCAGAAATCTTTTGACAGTCAAAACCTTAAGTAAATATTATTGTGCTAGAATTTTGAACCTATCTTTTGAGCTTGGTTAATGATCTTAATATTGAGATTTTAAATAATATATTGAATTTTATTAAACTCTTTTTAGATAACATAGGAATCAATATTTTGAGATAATTGGTGTTTGAACTGTCGACTGTCGACTTTGATTTTGTCTCTTGGCATTTGTACTAATATTCTAAGCTCTTGAAAAACTTGTAATCAACTATCAATCATAAATGTAAATGATGATTATTAGATCCCTTGTACGATAATTAATTGAATGTCATTTTATCTGGTTTATTAAAATAAATAATCGTTGCTCAGCATTCGTATCCCAGACTCAGGTCTATTCACTTGTCAATAAAATTGGGCTTAAATTTAAAAGTTTATAAAATTTATTCAGAAGTTGACTAATTTTCCAAAAGAAACAAGCTAACTTGGCAATTGTGGTCACCCAATCTGACAAACTGTAAGTCTTTAATTATTTCAAAACCATAATAATCTAAAATATAGAAACAATTGAAATGCATTTTTTAATTCAATTCATAATAATATGTCTAAAAACTAATTTTAAAAAGTTATAAATATTTTGAAATTTTCGTCTGAATATAATTACCTCAAATCATTTTATTTTATACATTTCATTATTTTTTATCAAATTGAAGAAAAATATAATGAATTTCGAATCAAATTATAATGTTTTCAAATAATTTTCATATAATTCAAATTAAATTCATATAAAAGTTTATTTGAAATTGTCTTCTATTGAAAGCAGAAGAAAAGTTAGTCTTTTCCAACAAAATCTTATTAAATCCAAAAAACATTTTCTTAATATTTATTTTCTTCTTTAGACAACTTCGAAGATGTATCAGGAATTCGACGGTAAAGTAGTTTTAGTGACCGGTTCCAGTTCGGGCATCGGAGAGGCAACGGCTCTTTGCTTTGCAAAACTGGGATCAAAAGTTGTAATCACTGGACGGGATGAGGCAAGAGTTGAACAGGTGGCTAAACTCTGTCAGGAAATCTCTCCCCACAACTTACAGGTATTTCATAAAAATTTGATTAATTTTCTCTCTTTGAAGACACGTTTGAATTTAAATAAATATTAAAAACTCTTATAAAAGGCTCTTAAGTTTGTGGGAGATATCGGAGAGGATGAAAGCGTTGAACAACTCATTGATTTGATCGCTCGGACTCACAAAAAATTGGATGTTTTGGTTAATAACGCCGGAAGGGGTGCCGATCTTAATGAGGAGTCTTCGATTAAGAATTTCGATGACATTCATAGAGTGAATCTCAGAAATGTCTATTATCTCTGCCTTAAGTCCGTTTCAATAGATATTTTGACTTAAAGTAAATTAATTGAATTTTTATTTGTTAAGAGCACTTCCAATGCTGGAGGAATCGAAAGGAGTGATTGTCAACAATTCGAGTATATGTGGACTAAAACCAGTAAATCCTATCAAATATTTTTCATTATTAATGAACTCTCTGTCAGTTCCCAAATATGCTGCCCTATTGTGTGTCGAAAGCAGGACTCGATATGTTGACCAGAAATATGGCCATTGAATGGGGACCCAAAGGAATCCGAGTGAACAGCGTTTGGTAATCAATTGTTTTATTAATTTTCAATATAAAAATCACTTAAACCTAATTGACCTCAAATTTAAGCCCCGGACAAATACAAACTCCAATATTCGCGCGTTATTTCCTCCTACAAGAATCGCAATTGGATTCTATGTGGAAGGCTGTGCGCGAACAATACCCTCTCAGACGTGAGGGTGCGCCCGAAGATGTGGCCAAAGCCATCGTATTCTTGGCTTCAAGTGAGTCGTCGTTTATCACTGGAGTTCAACTCAAAGTCGACGGAGGATTTCTGGACTCACCCCCACTCGCGCTCTAATACTTCAAATAACTACTGAATAGACTCTAATCAATAGAGCCTTCAATAGTCAATAAACTTATTCTTAAAGCAATTTATTAAAACACAAGTTATTAGAGTATCTATAGTTCACTATTACTCGAAAAATATTTAATATTTAATGAAATATAAAATGAGGATAAAATATATTACTTATTCAATAAAATTTAAACAGTAATGGATATTTGAAATGTAATTTGATCAAGATTGTTTTGTGTTAGTTATGAATTAAAATAAATATTTAGAATGTTTTGACTTTTTCCTTAAAACCATAAAAATAAGGACAGAAATGATGGCAAACATTATAATAACGACAAAACCTATTTCGTTGTCATTAAAGACTTGGCCTTTGATTTCATTTTCTTTTTGTGAGACTTCGAGTGACAAAAATTTATTGAGAAAAGTATTATATCCTCCAAACTCTTTGTATAATACTTCGGGACATTTGTATATATCTTTGAATACGAGTTTGGGTTTAATCGGAAACTCAATGTTTTCGGATAGACTTATGTAATACCAGTCTCTGAACAAATAGATTGTCTGATTCTGAGTGAAGGATGCGTCCACTCTATCCCAAGGTATGCCAAATACCTCTTTAATATGATTCACAGAAAAAGGATTTCTATTTGAGACCAACTTATCTCCTGTCGAGAGATTTAAAAAAAATATAAATATCTTTCAAAACATAATCCCTTTACCTCTTATATCATAAGTAATTCCTTTCGTTCCGTTCATCACATGAAAGGCCGCATCCATTTTGAACTGGAATTCTGAAGGACTCAATTGAAGTGTCTTTTTGTCAAATTTTCCGGAATCCCATATAAACTGTTGATTCCCCTGCAAAAGGAAATTCCATCTTTCAATTAGTTTTAAACTATATTCACACAAACCCTATAAAATGACGTGAAGTTTGAATTGGAGACGACGGCATTGAAGTAACCCAAATAAAAGTCAAGACCAGGGTCATGTCCTTTGTCCTCTGATTGCCATTCACTTATTTTATGAGCTCTTCCAACCAAAGGGGTTGAGTCTAAGTTCCAGTAATAGTTTCCGCGAAACAAATATACCGTTCCGTTTGGCAGACGAGTGGCCGCATCTATCTTTGGGGACAGACATAAAGATTGTGGACAACCCAACCATAAGTAATTGAATCCAATGAACTGTATTTGGGTTCCGTTCTAACAATTAATTTAAAGTTCATTTGATTTGAAAAGTAATAAAATATTTAATATGAAAATCAATACTTTGAGGCCATAAGTCAAGTGATTAAAGACATATTTCTCAAAGCGATGACACCTTTTGAGAAATGTTTTGTGTTTAGAATCCAAATATTTTGGCTGATCTTTGAGTCTAACGATAGGAAAGTTATCTTTTGTGATGCCCTCCACTCTGACAAACATACTATGTTTGCCATAAATCACATAAAATGCTCGAAAGTCGTTCTCGCAATTGGTTCTGATCTCATCGATGACTACATCAGACAAATCTGAACAATCTTTGGGAACGCCTATTATTTTTGAGTTTTTAAACTGAAATTTAGATTTTCAAAGAAATCAATATTAAATTATTTCAGTCAGTCTTTACCTCATATGTAGAGCCAAAGGAGTTCTTCAAAATGATTGCAAACAGGAATTGATGGAGAAAATACATTTGACCAAGTTTATTCATATTAAGTCAATATTAAAACACTTTTAAATATGTATTTTCTTTAATTGTTATTCACATACAAAAGACTTTGATATCAATAGACTTAGAAATTGAATCTTTATTTTTGAAACATAACTCAAATATCAAAATGATTTCAACTTTTTATTTCCGTTTAAACTATAATTTCGTACGAAATTCACAATTTATATCATCTTTTGTTTAACATATCAAATAAACATCAATTCAATACTTCATTTGATAATTGTTTTAATAAAATCAAATTTTCACTGAAAACATCATTTTATTTAAATAAAACATTAATATATATTCAAATTCATTCTCTTTAAACATTAAGTGAAGCAGTTTTTAAATAAAAATTATAATAATAATGACTTTTATTTAGCTTTTAAGCAATGAATTACAACTTTTGGTAGGAATTTATGTCATATATTCACAAAATTGATAATAAGTTTTACATATAAGAGATGTAATTATTGTAAGATTAAATATAAACGTTATGTAACTTAATTTTCAAGGAATTAAGATATTTTTGTCTTGTTAGTCATTATTGGAGACGCTCTAGCTCATATTAATGAGTCATTAAACGAGGTGTTATCCAAATGTAGAGAATCCAAAGAATTTGCATCAAATGATTGGATAAAATGTATGAAAAACAAAAGTGCAATAAACTCATTACATATTGTGATTATTTGATAATTTATATACGATTTGTAATATCACACAAAAAGGAACAATAATTACAATTTTAATGGTTTGTGTGAATTGAAACTTGATCAGTTCAACGATCAAAAAAAGGTTTATTTTTCATCCTTCAGAGTTATATCATAACTTGTGATTCTACTATTGTTTGGGTCAAAACACTGTAAGATAAACAAGCAAAATGGACATTTAGACAAGGAAATAGCTTGGAAAACTTTAATGACATCATACAATTATTTAATTATTTTCTATCTACTTTATCACATATTTGATCCAGCTTATCTTCTTGAATGATCGGAGATTATCTGTTCTTCAAAATGAGAAATCATACGAAAATTGGTTATAATTTCTCATTTAATGTGAAAATAAGTTTCTTTTTTGTTATGTTTTCGTTAATATTTGGTTTTAATGAAAGTTTTAATATAAGTTTAATTAAAGACTTCAAAAACAATAGCATTGGCTGTGATTTTGAAGATGATTGTGGTTTTGTTAATCACCCCCAACTTCTCTATAACTTTGAAAGAGTTGATTACTTTCCGTTTCTGCTAAAGGATATGATTTACGGGAAAGGGTTTATGCTTTTGGACTTAGTTTGGACGGAATGGAGGAGAGAAGCCGGCGCTCGACTCATAAGTCCATATTTCCCTGATTTGAATCAAACCGACAGTTGTTTACATTTAAAGTTCTTGAGTTGGGGACACGGAATCATCCATTTGATTATCACCCAACAGGACATCACTAACCAATGCATTTGGCACTACGACAACCAAAACTTCGATCATTTGAATCCAAACAAGTACTGGACAACAGTCCAAATTCCTGTGACCCTCTCCGGACACTATCTGAGATTTTTCATCGAAACTCAGATTTATTTTTACAATATTGGGTTCGTAGCCATCGATGAGTTTCGTCTATTTTACAGCAAATGTGAAATGCCCTATAATATAGGCAGTAAGCCAGGTAATTCAACATTTTGTCCTTAGGATGAAATTATTTTAAATAATTTTATCGCTTTTTGTTTGAGATTTATATAAAAAGTTTTCTAATTTTGTTAGCATTTCAAACAAAATTGTCTTTATTTTTGTCATAAAATTTAAAAGTTTTTTAAAATGTTTGATATTACTTGTGTGGGATGTATCCGCGCAAACTTATCTCTTGTGATTTCACCAGGATATAAATTCTCTTAATTCCTAAAATCTTTCCCAAAACTGTTTTTAGTGTATTTGAAATCATTTTAATAATAAAAAATTGAAAATGAATTTGAATTTAATTTTGAAAATTTTGATCATTGCTTTTCACTCACAGAATGTGTTCAGTGATTCTTGTAATTCCAGTCCCTGTCCTTATCCTAATGATGTCGGACCTAATCCCTATCCTCAGCCTCGTATACCTCAAAGAAAATACGAACCAATGGTTTGTGAGTTTGAGTCCAACAATAACTGCGGTTATATCTCTCAACAGAATCTGATTCCCTTTCAATTGTATCAAAACTATTCCAATATATCGGCCGAAGGACTGATGGTCTGGAAATGGATTCAAACCAATCAAAGTTGTGTTAACGGCGGTCGACTCATGAGTCATCCCTATCCCACACATCAATTTTTGCAAGTATTTCTATCTATCGATCAATTTGTAGATCAATTTAAAAGCTTTTGTTTTATAATTGTTTGAATTGACTGAAGGGTTGCTTCAAAATAAATTTCATGGTTCGGGGATCGCATATCAAAGAGATTCGAATAATTCAAATTGACCAAGCTGATAAATATAAATGCATTTATACACATTTTAATAGAAATAATGCCAATGGAATTAATGCCTGGATCACCAAAAAACTTTTGCTGGACGTTAGGGGAGATTATGTAAAGTTTTATATCGAGGTAGTGTCCGATTTCACTCCAGGTCACGGATTTTTGGCTATCGATCGCATTGTGTACGATTATCACTGGTGTTAACTAGATTATTTATAAATAAAACTAAACTAGGTTAATTTTGAACATTCAAAGTTTAGTCTAATAGATGTCACTTATGTTTTGCTATTATTTTGTTTTGAATTTTCAAAATATTTTTGCTTTTAATTGAAAATATTTAAAATGTTTTTATTTGATTCAAACAAATTATTGTCAAACTTATTAAAAGTCAATTACTTGAAGATATTCTTCAGATTCAGTTCACATGAAATTCTTGGACGTAATGAACATCTCGAACAAGATTTTCAAGAAATTAATGTCAACTCATTTGAAGAGTTGATAACTAATGAGAAAATTAAAGACAAAATTCAATTAATTATTAGTGAATATGAATACGAAAAGTATACAACACTTCGAGTGCCGACAACTCTCACCAGAGATCACATGAAAGACTTGTTGACAATCGATGACCCGATCGACAGAAAGAGATTAATTAACTTTTTGTTTACCAAACAATTGATGAAAAAGAAGTCAAAAGACAAAAGAAAACACATTTCAGACAAATATTGGACCGAAAGGAATGAGATCTACTCAAAGATGGACAGCACTCGGACCGGCATTTGGGACAATAACAATGAATTGGTGTATGGCTTGTGGCACAACACACTCTTCTCGAAGATAATGAAGTCTTCAGTCAGTCGTCTTTATAACGACCGCCTCAGAAGAGCCTCTCTTTTCGGCCAAAAACTGGTCATTGATTTGGATTTTGATAGATATATGAAATTAACCGAAAAAAGACTTTTATTAAAACAATTGACTCTTAGCTATAATTATAATAAATACAAAACTCAAGAGCCGTTTGATTTGCATTTCACTAATTGTGACCCAAATTCAGTTCTAATGCAAGAAATGCCAAAATATTTCTCAAACATGAATTCGCCTCAACTTATGGTACAATTTCACAGTCAGTCGTATTTGGATTTATTTCCGAGACATCGGTTACTATATCTGAGTCCACACTCGAGTCATACACTCCAAGAGTTAGACGAAGACATGATTTACATAATCGGAGGTCTAATCGATAAGTCATATCACGAACCGATAACATACGTGAGTGCCGTAAAGGCGGGCATTCGTTCGGCTCGGCTTCCAATTGATGACAACCTGTTGTGGAAGTCTGGCTCTAAGTCTTTGTGTTTAAACCATATCATAGCTATACTCCATGACTACAAAATGTGTGGCGACTGGAGGCGAGCCCTCACTCAGAATGTGCCCAAAAGGAAACAAAAAACTGTTGAAGAGGTTGAATATGAAGACCTTTTGAGAGAACAAAAACGCAAACGATTTTTGAAGAATAAGTCAAATATAAATGTTTCTCAAATTTGATACAATTTTTAATGAAATTATTTATTTTTTAAATTAATGTCTTATTTAAAGAAATGAGAAAAAAAATTAATAAAATGTTTTGAATTTTAAATTGTTTTTGGAGTCAATTAATGTCACGAAAGTTGAAAAACTTGTTTTCGATATAAACTGACATCACATCAGAGATGAGGAAAACTTTGGTTTTATTCGATGTTTTGTTTGGGATTTCATTTTTTAAATTATTTTTCAATCATTTATTTTGTTTAAAATGAATGAATTCAATGAAAATTCAGAAAATTTAAATCAATTAATAGAATTGGATATAATTAGTGAGGAGTGGAGGGAAGTCATCCTTAAGGATATTGAGGTAAATATTAGAGTAAATTATTTTTAATTTTGATTTTTTTAAAGTGATTTTAAGTTTGGATTAATTTAATGTATTTTAGAGACAAAAACAAGAGATTAGATGTCCTTTAAGTGACGCATATTATTATGGGATGTCTCGAAACCATCACAAATGGGATAAGTTTTCAAAAACCTATTCATTTCGGGAATATTTGACGAAAGCGATCAAAGTTTCGACAAACGGTCAGACCATTGATCCAAAAGATTTGGACGATATCTGCAAACAAACAGATATTCAAAAAGGATTTGAAGAAAATTTAAAAGTTTTGGTCAAAAATCAAATAAATTCTTGTTATGAAGGGTTTGATTTGGAAAAGTTTGAAAACTTGCAAGATTACGTTTCTCAATGACATTCAATATAAGCCAATGTTTTATTGAATGACATCAGAATTGTTTTCAGATATAGGTAACACTCAATGAAACCCAATATCCAAATCCATTTGATTTATATCCAGATTTGTTGAGTTTTACGTCCATTACATTTGTTTTTATTGTAAATTATTTGAAACAATCAATAAAATGAATGTTTTATTGCATTGTTCGCTATTTTTGTTGATATGTTGGGCTATATCTCAGATCCGATGCCATGCTTTTGATAGACCGACGCGAAGGGAATTGCAGACAAACAAAACCATTTTCATGCATTCCTGCGTCAAAAAAGGCATTTGTAAGGAATACGTTCAACAAAATGCTCTCAAACACATCAATTGCGAGTCTTTATGTCACTTGTCCTGGAAGTGGGCTCACATGGATCCCGCGGATGACCCACTCTTCACTTTAGCACCGGATGAAGACGATTTGATTGAACAGACACCACACCATGAGAGTGGACAGAGTGGAAAGGGTCTACAAAAAGGCAAAAAACCTTTTACTCGTAAAACAAATAAAGTTTCGACGATAGGACGACATCAGTTGGAACGGGCAGAGGGTGAGGCAGAACCAAGAGAGAGACATTCACAACATGAAAAGTTGGGTCGACCCCCGTATTCAGGGGAGAAAATCGTTAAATCTGAACACCAGAAGAAAACAGAAGCCAAAGGATCGCACAAAAAGGGATCGGAGGGGAAGAAGACACACAAGAGTTAGTCCCACTTCTATGACAACACAACAAACGACTCTCAAAGAGTCTGAACCCACTGAAGAAAGTCCTGAAATAATTGAACAGTGAATTCACTATAATCTAATTTAATTTATCATGGATAATTCAATTAATGTTTTTATAATTTGTAATAGCGTCACAACTTCAAGTAACAAGAACATTAATTCTCTTCAATTCTTTAACCAAAATTTTTAAATCAATTATAAAACTTGAAAGAGTCGTTTGTTAGTGTTTTTCATATTTATTAATAATAAATAAATTTTTATTTTCTATTATTTTTTGATTTTCTATTATTTTTTCACTTTTTATACAACTTTTGCTGAACTGACTCTTAATTTCATTTAAATTATTTTCAAATGATTTGATTTCGACAAAACACTGATTGATATTTTTTGAACATAGAATTTGAACAAGAGGTGAGGAAAAAGAAACTTGCTAACAATTTGGCAATCAATAAACAGGTTGTTTCCTTACAAAAAACTCAAAGAAAAACTGAGCATGGTCAAAGAAAAACTGAGCATGGTCAAAGAAAAACTGAGCATGGTCAAAGAAAAACTGAGCATGGTCAAATGAAAAGAATACGAACAAAAAATAAAAACAAAGTAAAAGACAACAAAAATCATTCAAAGGTCACAACAATAAAATCTATAACAGAAATTGAATTTTCCACCAATGAAGTACCTAGTACAACTCAAACAGAAGAAATAACTTCTGAAATAATCAATGATTTGTCGAGTGTTCTGTCGATTACAGAAACTTTAGGCAAAGACTCAACAAATGGAAAGGTATCCAACATTTCTCATACTTTAGAAACTGAATATACGACAGAACTGAACGAAGGAAAAAATATAATTGACTCTCATTTTAATGATTCACATAAAGATCAAATAACAGTAAGTGATCATGATGGCATATCAACTGAGCAAACAACTATAAGCAAGGACATTACCAGTCCAACTCCAAAAAATGAAAGACAGGAAAAAGAGCCTCTTTTTAATCATTTAGAAAATTATTCGAACCTTAAAATCGAAGAATTAGAATCAGAAGAGACAACAGAAGTGGGATCTACACAACTGATGACAACAACCAATCCTTCTTTAATATCAATGAAGAAAATTAAACCAAAATTGATTGCAATCGACAATAAAATTATTAATACTCCAGAAGGGATGGCAGCACACAATGAGACAGACATTACCACAGAATTGGAAACTATTGAAGAACTAAATAATTCCAATCAAAGTGTAGATCCCATTGAGAATATGGCTTCAGAAGTGGAGAAACATCTCTTGGATTCTCTAATTAAAAATATTAATAGAAATAATATTAAGCCAAATAAGAGACGCTTAGAGATGTCGTTAAGACTTCGCAAAGACTTTAATATTAGTCGTTTGGATGATAACGATCCCCGACATATTTTCCTTCAAAAATGGTTTAGAAAACTGGAAGTTCCTGAATCAAGTACGACAGTGACTGAATCTGCTTCAAAACACCTTGGTCATCAATTTTCAAACATCAGGGATAAAGAAAATGGAGAAATAATAACAAAAAACAATAAAGAAATCAATGAATTGAAGAAAAATAAACAGAAGACAAACAAAATAAGGAGACTTAGAGATTCAATTTTTTCCTTGCTACATACAAACATAATGTACATAATATAAATGGGAAATATATTAATGTTTTATAGGTCCAGGTTATTTGAATTTGAAAATTATTGATCAAATTGTTTTGAAAAATTAAAGAGATTTTCTGGAAAAGAGAAACAACTAATCATTTATTTATTTTTCTGAACAAATTTTTGATAAATTTGATGAACTCTACTATTATTCGGTAATAAATGGTTCGCAAACATAAAGTTGTATTATCACTTGAATTACATAAACTTCAATATTATGTGTGGAGACAGAGAGTGATATTCGGCTCATTTTTCACAGCAATAAATAATAAAAATAACGTATGGGTTGCCCAACACTATCAGTCTGGGAAATTCGAGAGAAATGATCTGGCTCATATTTGCCCCAAACTAAATTTGCATTAGACTGCCATCAATTTTCTGGATATATCTTTTGATTATGACTTCATATTTCCATCAGAAAGGACTGAATCCAATTGGAAAGCCTTCATATAAACCATAGAAGTTTTGTACCAAAAACTTGAGCCTAAAAATGATTTCCTTTTTTCTGATTTAATACACTTTGAGCTCATCTAATATCGAGAGATACATAATATTGAATACTTTTCTGGCAATTCTTACATAAGAATTATTCTGTGCTCCACTCTTATGGACTCAAAATCGATACGTTTTGTAGATTTTCACATCAAAAAAGAGATAATTTATTTTTATCATAAAATATCTTTTTTAATGAAACATTTTAGACCCAAAAACATATCATTTAAAGTGTCGCTCCATTAAGGTCTTCACTCAGGGGTTTCTACGATGATATCAAAATTATGGATATCATGGCAATAGTTATACTCTATTACACCCTTAAGAAGGTATTAATTTTTCAGAACATATCCATAAATTTTATTTTTCTCTCCCAATCTCTCCCATCGATAATAATAATAATGAAAGTAAGAGATCTTTATTTCAGATCAAAACATATTTAGAAATAATTTGAAGCAATTCTTTTCAAATTGTTTTTTACGAAACAAACCTTTGATTTATAATAGAAAAGTAATTATCAATTAATCATTTCATCGCTGAATATCTATTTAAATAATTGACTAATGAGTAGAGTTTGCAATCATTTAAAAATGTTTACTCTATAATAACGTTAATAACTTTTTGATGAGTTATTGAATAATTTATTTCAATATTTTTTGACAAAATTTCATGTCTTTTGTTCGTCAAAAATATTACTAAAATGTCTTAAAATAAAATTTGAATAAAAGGTTGAAATACAATAAGATTTTATGCCATATATTATGATATGAAATGAAAGGACTGAACCATTGCTAGTATCGATTGTTCACATTTTGTTGTATTTTCTAAACAGTTATTCAGAGCCTCTGATTCACAGAAA
The DNA here is from genome assembly GCA_034700625.1 of Tectocepheus velatus. NCBI lineage: Eukaryota > Metazoa > Arthropoda > Arachnida > Sarcoptiformes > Tectocepheidae > Tectocepheus > Tectocepheus velatus. Next base: position 22,350 of record JAQIXV010000264.1, read on the forward strand.
GAATACTTTATTCCCTTTTTATTGATTTGACAAAAATCTGAACACTTGTGCACCAGATATCAGATCGACGATAAATTTTGTTTAAACTATCGCTTAATTATTTGTTTGGATCAGGTTTTGTGGCCAATAAAAGTGATTCATACAAACAATTTTAAAGATAAACTAGTTCAAATTAAATTTACTCCAACAAAATATTCTGTTCACATATTCCTTGGATTTTAGGATTCTATGCATTTCTAACGATTTTTAAATAGAATTTATGTTTTATTCCAAGACTTTGACTGATATTATATTGTTTTGATTTATCGAAGTCAAGGCAAAACACTATCCAAAGCGCAAACTAATGCCCATATCTTCACTTATATTAAAGTCACGAATAATATTAGATATGGGTTTCCCTTCGCTCCAGTCATCACTTGGTAGGGAAATATTGTTTCCTATTTGAGTCTGTGTTTGAGTCTCATTATTATTCAGAAAGAAATTCTCATCAATTTCTAGTGAGTCTGTGTTTGCATATAATTTAAGATTTATTATCAAATTAATGTCATTCAAACTACTCATACCTTTCGAGATTATTGCCATCAAAACGATATCTAATTTCAAATCGATTTTTTTAGTCGTCAACTAATATCCTCAACAAACTAATTAAATGCTGAAAAAATATTTGATTTCACATAAGTTTGACATTCAATGACATTAAACTTAGTATAAAAACTAATGTTATTCGCGACAGTCTTTTTATGGATATAATACTCCATTTAATAGTCGAATAAATATTGTTTTGAATATTTTAAGTCTATAATACATTCATACAAACCATTTGCACATTAACTCAAAAATGAAAATTCAATTTTATATTCAGTCTAAATGTGTTTTTCAGACAATTTGGCTTAATTTCAACCAAAAGGATATATTCCTCTCTTTTCTAATGTGAATAAACTTTTGTCTGAATACAAAAAGAAGTGAATTAAGAATACAAACGATAAGATAGGTCTTAACGAATCGCAATCAAAATGAGTAAAATTAATTAATTTTTTTAAATTGTAATCAATTTCTTGCTTTTCATCTGAAAAGATGTGCCGACAAAAGAAAATTAAGTATAAAATAAGAAAAAATAATTTTCAGACACTTTTCTACTCAAAAGAAATTCTTTGATTCAATTGTTGTGATTCGTTGAGAGCTCTTATTTTGAGGTTTGACTTGAATTTACTTTAAGTTGAGTTTAATTCATATCAATTGTGAGTTATTGCATGAGTTATCGATTATTTAATTGTTTCGCCAAAACTGTGAATAACTTAATTTTTATCAATTTCTTTGAAAAGGATATATCTATTCAATTGGTTTATGATTTTTACTTCAATTAAACTTTAATAGAATTTCCATCAAATAATTGGATGAATACTCTTTTGTAGTGTCAATGCTTTGGGTGTCTTATTTGTAACCAAAAGAAGACTTTCCTTACAATTGATTCCATCAGAATTCTAAAGAAGTATTAAAAAGAGAAAAGAAATAAAAGATGAGAGAGAGAGGGGGAGGGAGGGAGAGAGAGAGAGAGAGAGAGAGAAATGTGGTAGAGAATCTAATGTTAGAGTTGCTCAATAGAGTTGGGGTCATACATGTAAGGGAACGGATGCTGCATCGACGCAATGCAAAAATCTTTCACAAGAAATCCCTTTACAGTGCTTTCGCTTTTCCCAAACGGATCCAAAACTCAATACTGAGACTGAATTTCATGTGTTTCTCATATTTTTGTGTTAGTCTTAAACCAGAGAAAATAGAAACACTATTCGCATAAACATAACCAAAATTTTTGGCCCAAATTAAACTTTTGTAACAAATCAAAGTGTTTTGGGTTTCCATTTATTGTCAACACAAGTGTTCCTCAAAGTGTTGATAAGTGACACTAGTTTTCATATAATCTGTTCCTTTCAATACTCAATCATTTGCTTATATTCTTGAAAAAAAATTGAACACAACTCAAACATCTATTCATATTGACATAGAGGTAAAAGTATTTCATTGCAATTAATGCAGAATTTATTTAAAGAATTTTTATTTACTAAACAATTTTGATAATTATAGTGCCTTGTTAGTTTCACTTGAAATTAAAATCAATTATTTTGATTAAATTTATTTTTCATGAATTTTTGACGAACTGTTGATTATTTAAATAGAGTTCTTTTGAAAACATAAAATCATAGATTGAAGGCATCGTATAATTCATTCAAAATATATAATGAATTCAACACTCAATCTATTCTCTCAATTAAATTCTGTATACATTTGTATTGAAAAAATCTCTTTCAGTGGTAGAGAGCCTTCAATTGAGTCAAATAAAACTTTTCAACTAAAGTCAAATATTAATTCAATTTCAAAAGCCTTTGAAAATTCCAAAAATCTGGTGAATTTTATGGATGAAAAACCAAACAGGATGAAAATAAGAATATTCAGTTTAACTAATTCTTGCTCTTTTCATATATTCTTCCCAATGATTCTCTTTTTCAGCCAAAGAATTGATTATTTTTTTGGTTAAAAATTTATGTTTCGATCGATTTAATGAATTTTTGATAAATATCTGAGAAATATAGAGTTATGGCTTATTTTGGAGTCTATTAAATGATTTTCGGATTTGTTTTTGTCTTCCATACGAATAAATCAATTAATTTTCATCCATCAGAGATATACCCAAAAAATTAATATCCGAATAACTTCTCTTCATTTTCGTGATTAATGGTTCAAAAAGTGATAAGTTTTTTAGAAAATATTCGATTAAAACATTTAAGGGATAAAAAAGTATTCATATATTTTCATATAATTGAAAAAAATATTTTGGACTCAATATTCCTTTGAAAATATAAAGACTTTTCTTCACATAAAAAATCATAAGATTTGTTGAAAAGTGAAAAATATTAACTTTTCTCATCATTTTTCATGAGAAACGTTAAAAAATATACAGAGAATAAAAAATCTCATTAATAAATGTCTACAAAACTGATTGAGTAAACACCAAATTTTGTTCAAAATTAAAGCATTCAAAAGAATTGTTATATTTTTCAATTTCCTTTTCGTTTGACTTTATTTAAAGTTAACTTTTTTTGAACCAAACTTTTGAATAATTTTTTTTATCAAAAATATTGAAAACAATTTTTTATTTTTTGTCATAAAATACTTTTGATGTCATTTAGAAATCTATTATTGGAAACAGATTTCCTGTATTTCAGTTCAAAGGACTGATCCCTCTCTCCTCCTATCCCTCTCTTAAATAGTCATCGTTCAGGTGTATTACCCCTCAACAGGAAATCGATATTAAGCTCACCTTTTTTTGAGGAGAGCTATTTAATTGAAAAAATGTTATATAATTTAGCATGGTCTTACACAATGTTAAATAATCTCTCACTTCAATAGTTTCGATTCAACTCTAAACTGAGATGAATAAAGAAATGCATTTCTTTGACAATAGTATTAAAATATTGATGAGTTCAGTTCAAAGTGGGATTTTGTACCAAATTTACATTTTGTTTCGCTCTAATGCTTAGATAAGTTGAAAACTTTAGACTCACATAAAAGCAAAGAATAAAATAGAAAAGAATAGAATGAGAGCAGAGAGAGAGAGAGAGAGAGAGAGAGAGAGAGAGAGAGAGAGAGAGAGAGAGAGAGTCAAAAGTGATGGGGAATTTGTGAGCGTTTTAAGAGTTGCTTTCGCATCAATAACTCGTGAGTATTATTTCATTGGAGAGTTGTTGTGAAGACATATAACATCACATATAGGAGTGACATATCTATATCTAAACTATTTTTTTCTGTTGCAGAGGTTTTTAGAGGTTCGATAACTCATAGCTTATGCTCTACTCGTTAGGGAAGGAATGGCTGAGAAATAGTCAAATATATTAGAATTACTGGTTATGTGTCGAACACTCATTTAAAATATGTTCAGTATTTGTCATTTAATCTCTTTTCCATTCATTATATTTGATATCTTCTGTTAGAGTTCAGACACGTTTTGCATTGAATGCAATAAATTTTTAATAATGGATGCAATGGATAGCAATGGAAACCAATTTGTTCTGAAAAATAGCCCTCATTTGTGAATCCAATGAAAACAAAAATCTGACGTCAAATACAAAATGAAAATGTTTTTCAATGTTTGCAATCAAGAGATGGACGGATCGGGTGAACGTTCTGATTGATTGCCACAATTAACACAATTTATTCATAACTGTTAGTCCTCTAAAGCTATAAATATCAGCCATACATCACTCAACTCTATTATACGCTTTTTTATATTTGTGTGAAAAAAATCCGAACAAATATTCCTATCATTTATGCAAAGTATTCGCTATTCGTATGAAAATTAAATTAATTTTAAATTTAAATTTTTTTTTGTATAAAACAACAAATATTCACAATCTTTGGAAAACAGATGAAATATAGTAATGTTTTCACCAAAATATGAGATGTGTTTTATTTGTCCCTGGGTGATTCTGGGCGCTTTGCTTGCATTTCAATTTCCTGAACATTAGCGCAATTAACAAACTCTCATCTGTTTTATACATTCATTTCTAAAACAGTTTTACTCTGTTTTCAATCGTAACCAACGATTAATGCAAATGTTTTTCGCTTTAATGAGTTGAAAATCAACGAAACGAATGAATGGCTTTTTCTTGGATTTCCACAAAAAAAGCTCTAAATTTAATCGAAAACAGTTTATCACAGAATAACTATTTTTAGCTCAAATTCAAAACAATTGGTTCAATAAAATTAATTTCAATTTTGAATGGATATGGAGTTTAACAAACCGTTTGAAAGCAATAAAACAAAAATTTTTCATTAAATTCAATTTAATTTCAGATCAAAGATTTCAATGAAACTGACGAACAGAATCTCATCTTCAAATAAATGGCTTCAGAAGAATCTGAAGATTATATGATTGGATGCCATCTGTAATAATGATTGCAATTATCGGTTCTCATCTAATGTCTTAGAAAAAGGAATTTCTATAAAAAAAAATACAATTCTTATAAAAATTGAATAAAAATCCGTAAAAATGTTGACTTTTATAGCAAACAATATTAAGTCAATTTGTTTTCGTTCAATGATTTCGTTTTGTTGGAAATCGACTCTTCATAGGAGGAGATCCTATTATTACGTTTTTTACGGAACCGTTTTCATAATTTTTAGTCTTCTGGTCATCATTTGGTTTATGATTTTGACACAACTCTCCACGACTTTCAACGAATCAAATCAATTATCAAAAACACTTGCAATCGACAGCTCAGGTGCCGGTAATCTATTTCTTTTATTTGAAATATATGTACCAAAAATAGATTCTTTTAGATAATAAAGTATTTGTAAGATAATTATACCCAACATAGAAATTTTCACCTAGATAAATGAACTGACTGTGAAAGATGTTTGAAATTTAGTGATTTTGCACTCATTCCTATCAGAAATGAATATAATCTTGCAGAAACAATCCTTGCGCATAGTTTTTGACAATTTATTGATCAATTGATAAAATGATAACAATATAATTGATAGCAAACGACAGGCAAACCATAAATCAATAATTTATTTCCGAACCGCAAAACAGATGAGTCGATGCCAACGACGGATTCGGTTTCAAAACTACTGGAGTCTTATCGCTCGGAAATCATTAGACTTGAGACAGAAATCGAAGAAATGAAGAAAAGCCAACAAAAATGTTCGACAGTTATGGATGAAGTGGTCAAACAAGTGGAACACATCAGAAAGGGTGCAATTCTATCACTGTCTCACGAATATGAGGTCGTGCCGTTCACTCACTTCACATTCACCCGAATATACCCCTCGTCCTTAGCTTTGGGCAAAAGAGTCGTCGAGAAACCAATCGGTGGTAAACGTAAAGAAATAATCGATGTATTGACAGAAGCGCTGAAATTATTGTCAAATTTTAACCGAACTGTCGATGACTTCATTGAAGGCATTTATGCAACGGATCCTATGGTGGGAACACAATATCACTTGTATTTTAGGACTTCAAAGAAGGGACCGACGGCTTCCAAATACTACCATAAGATAACACTTTTAAGGCCTTTCTTAACGACTCGTATCGCCAGTAATGAAATAATATCGACTCAAAGAGAGATAATTAATTTGATTCTTCCTCTGAGTGAACAACGTTTGGAACATTTGATTCAATTCATGGATAATATTCACAGATTAGCAAAGTTTGAATCCGGAAGACTTAAGCTCTTTATTGTCTATTTCGGTGACTTAACTCCTCTCAAAAAGTATTGTTGTGCCGACATATGGGCCACACATAACACCTCTGATCCTAATCCTCAGTCAAAGTCTAATTATTCCTCACATTCGACGCCAAAGACTTCCAATTCAATTGCCATTAAAATAATTCATTTATCAAACAATAGTCAAGACTTTTCCCGAGCAAAGGCTCTTCACTTGGGAGCAGACATTTGCTGCAAAAATTCTTCGCTATTGTTCTTCTGTGACGTCGACCTATTGTTTACCACAAAATTTTTAGAGAGATGTCGTCTGAACGCATCTAAAGCCAAAAAAGTGTATTATCCTATTCTGTTCAGTCTGTATAACCCGGAGTATTCCCGAATACAAGTGCCAAATATGAGCCATGACTCAAATTTTCCGAACCTATCGAATCTTATCTCTTCTCAGTCGGGTTTCTGGAGGGACTTCGGCTTTGGGATGACCTGTCAATACAAACACGATTTTATGTCTGTCGGAGGCTTTGCTGAGTATCTGATAACAAATTCAGATGACATTAATTACTCGAATAAAAAGTTATCGAATTTGTTATCGCAATCGAAACTATCTTCCGGATGGGGCGGTGAGGATGTGCTCCTATATCGGCGACATCTACAGCATCCGAAGCTGTCAGTAATCCGCGCCATAGATCCGGGCCTTTTCCACATTTGGCACCAGAAGTACTGCAATCCTCACACATTGACTGATGAACAGTACTCTTCATGTTTATCGACCCGCGCTCTGAATGAGGCCTCGCACTCACAACTCGCCCATCAGATCATCCAAATGAAGATTAAAGAAAAACAGTTGTCTTCCAATTGAATCAATTAATTGAATTGAGTTTCAAATCTAATTTAAATACTATTTATATAAATAATTATTAATTTATTTTATTCTCAAAAATTAAATTTTTTCAATTTTCTTATTGACTCAAAAAATCAATAATTCTTTAACAAGAGTTTGAGTTTTGAATATAATATAATAAAGCCCTGCATTGAAGAGTACTTGAAAAGGTTATGCCGTCCCTTCTCTACCAACAGAGCTATTAATCCCTGGATAGCAATGAATGCATTGACGGCCAGTATTTCAAAATTCTTTTCGCGTAAAATATGTTCAGAAAAATCCCGTTAAGAAAATTCTGTTTCAAATTAATCTTTTAAGTATTGGATCAGCAAATGGTTTACCGAAAGAAAAACAGACTTTTCTTTCCCTCACAAAATGAACTGAAAGACTGTCAAAGAATTTGAAATGATTTTTCACAATTCATTACTCTTTTTTTGAAGCCATAATAAACTCAAATACAACTCTCCCTCTTATCTCCAGTTTTATAGCTTTCGATGTTATATCAGTTTCGGAGGAAATTAACTAATTTTCAGATACCAAAGCAAAATATGAAACAATAGTTGAGATGACATTTGACAAAAATCGTAGACTCAAAGTGATTGAAGCCTTAGCACGACAATACCACGACCATGCTACATTACTCCAATATAATTATCTATTTAAATAATGAACTGATGAAACTGGTTGAGATCCATAATTACATCATTATATTGATATTATTCGTAAAATTTTAATGAGTGTTACGTAAAATATAAGTTTAATTAAATATTTAATTCATAATAATATGAATATTATTACAGATTAAGTCTTAACCAAAGACTGAGTCCACACATAATTAAACCAAATGAAAGGATCAATGAAATGGGATTTACTTCTTCACTCATTTATTCTTCGTGAGAGCCATTGTTTTGTTGGATATCTTTTCCAATATTTAATTGTATTCCTCAGTAAACGAGTGCTGAGTCGTACGGAAAGCAAAGCCCTATCCGATTGAGTTTTACAACTTTTCGATCGATAGGCGACTGACACACAGACAGCCTTTTCACTACATTTCAGACACAAAGTCTCCTCAACTCAAACATATTTTTCTACACACTTTCAAAACATGAGAACTTATTTTTGAATCAAAAAAAAATGTTTTGTCTCTTCATTCAAATCCATTAAAATTAATGGAAAATTTCAATAAAGAAAACATATTTCAAATGACAACTTAAAACATAGTTTTAAGCGAAAAAATATATCCAAAGGACTTCAAAAATATCAAAAAAAATGTTTAGGAATTGCTAACAATTTTTCAAAAACAAATGTTCCTATCATTCGTCAAAATCAATCATTTTGTTAATTGAAGTCAAAAAGTCGAGGATTTTATAGAAAAAATTTGATATATTTTTCTCAAAATTTGTGTTCAATTATAGAGAAGTGGAAAAAGAATTGGAAGATATTTTTGTTGTCACTCAAGGAATGGGTTTACTCTCAAATCATTGGTTTCTAATGATGTGTCAGATAATGATTAAGAGTAATGATGTCCTGTCATTAAATCACTTTAATCGACACAAATCGAGGCAAAAACAGGACTTAAATTTCGGGAAATTGAATCTTTCGAGAAATGTTGGATTGGATTCTCACTGAAACTAAATCATGTCTTCTCTGACAACAAATAGACTCAGATATCGATTCACAACTATATTTCAAATTCATAGCAAATTGTTTTATCAACACTTCAAACGTAAAAACTTTATTTTCTTAACAGAATTCTTAATGAATTTATTTGAGAATTTTATATGAACTGAATGATACAAGATGAAAAAAAGATCAAGATTCTTATATATAAATTCATTTAGTTTTGTTGACCACAACATCTCTTGGGATTTAAACCAAGAAAAGGTCAGAAGGCTTTCCACTTCTGAAATCATACAAACAATGAATTGAATGAAACATTTAATTATTTAGAATTTGTTTTCGTTGTTCAGAGAAATACATTTCATACGAATTATTATTGTTTAGAGAATATCGGAGTGAAAACATTGGACCAATAAATTGTGTTTTTGTTGTATATATTGAACTTTTGTGTTATATCTCACTAAATACAGATTCTGTTAGAGTCACTTCAAACGACATTACTATAGATAAATGAGGAGTGGGTGCATCACTTGACCCATTTGTTGCCATTAATTGAACTATTCTTCTGGTAAAAGACAGATGAAGTAGAGCTGATCTCATCATACAATTGATTTTGTGGTACTTCAATAACGATAATTCCAGTGCTGAGCCATAAATGGATTTTTGAGAGATTAGTAGTTATCAAATAAAAATGACCAAGACAACTTAGACAAGATTATAAAATATATTCAATCCATTCTTTATTTGATTTATCACTGAAACACAATTTTCTAATCAATTAAATTTGGGTTTCACTCAGAATTGCGATAATTGTTTCCTTTCAGAGGATATCACAAAAAGAAGTTTTTGGCCAACAATAAGAACAAAAGGGAACAACTAATTGGGATTCTGTGCGAAACTAAAGGAAATCTATTAGTCGTTTGATTGCATTCATATAAATTCAATACAACGTATTGATTGGTTTTGATGAATGAGTGCATACAACTGTCGGACACAAATTTATCAAGATGATGCATAAGAATTTCAAGAAGATCTAGTTCATTAGATTTGCATTTATATGAAAGATTATAATCAATGTCTGAAATTGGTTTATATAATATTCGGAGTAAATAAATATTAAGAAAACAAAATTAATTTAAGTGTTAATCGACTGAAAACATTTAATAAACTCAAAACAAAAGTTATTGAAAATTAATGATTATTTAATTCCAAGTAATTTAAATGGCCTTTCACTTCAAAGCCTGTTTTCTCGGCTCAAAACTATCGATGCGTTCAAAAGATTAACTCTATTTTGAAAATTAATTTGAATTTTGCTTTTTTCCAGAAATAATAAGAGTTTTGATAAATTGCTGTCATTTTTCATATAAATTGGGATGACTTCAGACCATTTGGAGCCCTTAGAGGACAACATTAACATTATTTATATTGCAGTTAAACAGAATGTGTTTGAACTCAATTCCATATATTTTTCATTTACACAATTCATTCCCAATACTAATCTTTGCGATCCTTTCTATGGGAACAGCAATGATGTCGATCCGCATCAATGATGTGAATGGCTGTCAGCGCCAAAAGCTATGATCGAATCACTTAACTCTTGTTCCCTTTTCTCCTCTTTTTCTAACTACTAATCGGATTATCCTATTCTTGTATATCAAATGCTGTGCGTCCTATACGTCAGCATTAGATTAGATGCCAATGAATCGGTCGGTCGTCTGAATAAATAGAGTAAAGCCATTCCAATAAGGAATGGAGGCATCGCTTACATCAACATTATTATTATCATTAGTTTAGTCAATGCTATCAAATAAGTAACAAAATTTGACCGTTTCGGACATAAAAGTCATCCACAGTTTGATATTTGATACAAAATATTATATTAAATGAAAAAATGAGATCATATCACTTGGAATACAGTATAGTATTAATGAATTTCGCATAAATTCAAGCAATAGTTTTGCGATAAAATTGTTATTCTGTTAATATATTGAGCGATAAAATACAATATAAAGTGAGTGAACACTAAATCAATATTTAATCATTTGGTGACGACTTATCTCTTCAATTATTTGGACATTTATTAAATGAGATGAAAAGACAACTAAAGGTTTTCATCAAACTATTCATTCGCTTCATTAATGATTTTTTGTTGCAATCCTTTTGTTGTGATTGAGTTCATTGAAATGACTACTGAATAAAAGATAAGACCATAACATATGAATTAATTGATTTTTAATGAAAGGAGGATTCAGCTAAATTGAGCATGGTACATTTCAATTGTACCCTTTCAATGGACAAACTATTGGTTCAGAAAAACAAATTGAAGTTTAATATAGATTTTGATCTTTAATGTCATTTATATTAAAGAATATTTTATTTGAATCTTAAATTAAAAATAATATAAATGTAAATAATTTATAGTTCTATTGAATCATTTGTAACAACATTTATAACAAAAACAACAAAAGTATAGATCAAAAGATTGAGTCATAAAAAAAATTAAAACAAAAAGAGAGAAATACCCAGAAGTCCCTGAAAACAAGGAAATCATATATTAATGACAAATGGTTGAGTTCTCCACACTTTTAACCAAAATCTTTGAACCAAAGCCTAACATTTGACGGAAAGTCTTTGGACTTCACTTTCAAAATGATTTAGTAATTGAGAAAACCCAAGGATTTTCACATTTTGTTGACATTTAAAGTAAAAAAAATTTAAAATTATTAATGAATTCAAAATATAAAAATTTTATCATTAGAATGAATTTTGAATTTTTTACATAGATCGTTTTAGTTAAGATGGTTAAAATTCAGACAAACTTTGATCAAGAACAAAAAATTAATTTTTATAAAAAAAATATTTTTTATTATTATTCGATATTTAATCCAATCTTTTAATACATTTGAAGTCAAATAAAGAAAAAATTGAGTGAAATAATTATCGGCCGAAAAATGGGAAAATTCCTCCGATGGGTCCAAATCCGGTCGATTTGACGCCTCCCGGTCCGAAACTAACACCTCTGCCAACAGCAAAACCTCCGGTAAGCCCACCCCCTGTGCCACCTCCATCACCAAGACCAAATCCTCCTAAATCGAGGCCAAAATTTCCGAGAGGGTTAGCCATCGATAGCGAAAACAGTGCAAACATCACCAAAACCTAAACATTAGATGAATTGACATTAAAAGTGAAAACTCAGCAAAAATTTTGTCAGAACTAACCGTAAACTTCATGATTGAAAAACTTTTGTAAAACTTCACCAAATTATTTGCGGAGTGACTGAAATGTTTTGCATTTGGTTTTGGTTTTATATAAGTTTTTAGAAATTCTTGAAAATTCAATCTTTGACTTCCATTGAGGAGATTCGCATAACTGGTCCGTCGAAAGGACAGACATTTCCGCTTCGGTTCTCTTTTTATTGCTCTACTATTTTGTAAACCCTTCAAAATTTTAGACTTATTTCTACTTCAACTCTATATCAAAATTCATTAGAATTTAAAGATTTAAATACATTTAAATATTATGTAAATTATTATCAAATAATTGGTTTTGTTTTTTACAGTTTGGTAGGACTGACACCACAGTCAACACTTTCATTAGTAATCAATTATCCCTGAAAACAGATAAAGCTTATCTGGTAACTTATCTGATCAGTGATCAGTGTTAACTTAAAAGTCTTAAAACATATTTTTTTATCATTTATCAAATATTTGCAGAATTCGGTTCAAAAAATAAATTGTCTATATTTTCAGATTGTATCTTGTTTACTTTGCATCTCTTTATAATTAAAGATTTTTACGGCTCTCAAATGATTCAAGAGCAGAGCACAGGTCAATTAGGAGATACAGCAAACTTAAGCAGAGCCATGGATCGTATTAAAGTACTAGATAATTTAACAATCAATTCTCAAAATTGAAAAGATAAATTCAATTTAAAATAATAAAGGATTGAAATCGTAGTAATTTTTAATATATTTATTTGCAAAAAGAATTGAATACACTGTAAAATTGAACATGAGTAATTTTTGCATGTTGAGGCAGAATTTAGTATAAGATTTTAAAAAAGTAAAATTCATTAAAAAAAAAAATTGCAATAAATTGAGTAAAAGAAGAAAAATATCTCTAATTTTGTAACTTTTCAAAAGATTTGATTATATTTCAAAAGAAAATTGTTTATAAAAATTGAAAAAATAACAACCAAATCTGTATTAGGAACAATTAGCCATAGAATCCAATTGCTTTGACTTTCTTCAACTTTTTGAGCTTGGCCAATTTCTTCAATTTCTTGAGCTTTTTCAGCTTAGCAAGTTTCTTCAATTTCTTTATTTTCTTGAGTTTTGCCAACTTTTTAAGGGCTAAGAGTTTCTTCTTTTTGATGGCCAGACCTTTCACTTTAGCGATGCCAAGACCTTTGCCATAAGCAGCCAAACCATAGCCCCCAATATGACTGGACTCACAAATAACAATGAGAATCGTCACAAACAAAAGTAAAATCAAAAACTTATTCATTGCAGTGATTGACAACAAATACAATAATAAAATGCTTAAGACTTTTAAGTCATTCAAAAGTTAGAGTATTCGTCTAAAGTGTCAAATAATTGACTGGAACTGAGTTTTTGTGTTAATTGGTTGTTGTGCTGAGCTTTTTATAAAAAAGTTGACGATTCAAGAAAAAAATAATCCTAAAACTTATTAACCAAACAAAGCTTTTCACTAATTTTACACAACTTTCCAATTGAATGAATGAAAGGAAAGAAAAGAATTTAAAAATAAAAATTATTATCAAATCTTTTGAAAACATTTGTTTATGGATTCAATAAATAAATTATATTAAAAAAACGGACGGATTTTGGTCTAAATATTTGAATAAGAGGCCAATCAGTCCTTACATTAATTATAGAAATTAATAAATTGTTAGGAAATTAAATATTTATATGAATTTCCGAAAACTTATTTTTTTTGTCTACTCTTGAAGTCTCGCTTCAATTCATTCATTATTTGCATAAAAATGTATTCAAATCAAAGAAATTCCTCAAAATTTGATATTCCTTTCCATTTATCAAAAGTGACAAAAGTCTGAGACAATAGTCGACCGGATATTTATGGTTCAGAAATCTGTCTCTAAAAGTGTATTTAATTTCAGATAATTTGTAGAAATAATTGAAAACTTTTTGTTCAAAAATCTTAATCCAAACAAAATTCAAGTTTATGTCAATAAACTCAAGGCTACCGACAGACCACTGTTTCGCTCTTTTTTTTAAGAAAAGTCATATTATTTTGTGCTTTAATTAAATTCAATTTTATTGCATAACATCAAGAAATTTGAGGAAATATTTTAATTTATATTAAGATTATATCAATATTTGAAACAATTTTCACAATAAATACATTCAAAACATTCGATTGAATTATGTTTTCATTGAAATAATGAAAAGTTTTATTCAAAAGTCAATTAAAAATCACATAAATTCCTATTCTGTCTAAAATTCTTAGTCAAAGGGACAGTCATTTACATAATTGAGGAATAGATTAAAATGTAATAATACTTAAGATTGAGTTCAAGAGCACAGGTATTGGGAAAGTAATGCTAATATACAGTGAAGTCATTCCGTCTGTTTATAATATATGATTGTCTGAATCCGATTAACCGTTCAAACCATCAGAAGATAATGTCCTGAGAGGCGAACATAACGGGTGGCGGAACCCTCGGATTACGGCCGATATGAGGGAAAACATTACGGATTTCTTCGGGAACCAGATCTCTGAAGAAAGGCGGCGGCGGCGGAAGCATCGGTACAAATGGCGGTCCCATTATTGGCAGTAGTGGTGGTGATGGCGGAAGTGCTGGGAATACCATAGCTGAGGGTAAACCTCTCGAAGCCCATGATTTTCGGCGCTCCAGTAGTTTACGATTACGAAAGGCTTCCCTATAGACGAACTTCCAGTCCTCCCCTTCAGGAAGACATTTGATTAATATTTAATTCGAAGAATAATTGCATTAATAGGTCTTACCTTCAAATCCTCGATAATAAAAGGCCGGAAAGTGTTGTTTTACGAGAACTCTCCACAACTGGTCGTCGAGAGTAACGGACCGCCACTCAGACGATACTAAAGCCATCTTAAAGAGCGATTCTATCGGTAATAACGACAATATTCTGAACTTCAATTCCAGGGGTAAATCATTGATAGAAAGGGACAGCAATTCAATCAATTTGACGACAAACTCGTTAAACAACTTTTGTTTGATGTTATCATTTGATTCATTTGTTTTGATTTTAAACTTAACGCAGTCTTCAACTGAATTGCAAACAATTGCGTGAATTATGAGAAAGTTATGTCCCATAGGAATGCCGACCACATCCACGTCTGGACACACATTCTTCTCCCAAAAGTGGGGCCGAAGAGGTGTTTGACGAACAAATCGGTGACGAGTTATGAATCGATTTGTCTTTTCATCGCAACTGTTGTTTAAATTCTCAATCAATTGAAAGCCATTGTCTTCCAGAAGAGGAAGTAATGTCTTCCGATATATTTCGGTCGGATTTAGTCGTAAACACATTTCAATGTCTCGACTCTGACCTCATTTTAATCAAAAAATTGATTTTTTTTATTAATTAATTAATTGGGAAGAGATTTGAATCCAAATAAATATTTTTTTTGCAAAAATTGTTGTCAAGTCTTCACTCAAATCAATGATTAAATGTTTTGTTTATGTCTTTGAACTTATCATCTGATGAGTCGATGATTACGTCTCTCCAGAAGTTTCGCCAAATTTCCTCATTTTGTTCACAAATAACGTCTAATATAACGAAGATTTTCCCCAAAAAATCCATTGATTTGAATGAAGAAAATCCAAACATTCTTAATGTCATTAAAATACTTTCGACTCATAGTTAACGTCAAATGATTTGAAGGAAATTTATGACTCGTTTTCGAGTTTTATCATTGAATTCAAACGAAAAATGTTTTGACTTTTTTGTTAACGTTTTTTATGTAAACAATTTGACAGAAAAACAGCAAATGTTTTGATTGAAGCAAAAAAAATATTAATATAAACAAACTTTTAATGAAAAACATGTTGTAATTAAAAGCCGACAAATTCAACCTTGCTTGTTTTGACACTTTCACCATTAACAATTGTGAGCAAAATCAGTAGCACCTTGCACAATTTTCATTGTAATCTCATGGATTTTTTCGGACAAATCATCACTCGATGTGTAATCGGAGACAAAGAGGAGAGTTGTGCCAAAAATATTGCTTAAAAACCGCACCCATTGTGGGACACAATCTTATAATCAGATAATTATCTTTGAATTCAATTTTTATTACTTAAAAAAAAAGTTTTACTCAAAAATGAAGTCATTCTCTAAACTATTGTTTTGTTTAATACAAGTGTTAATTACAATACCATTAATAAGATGTGAATTATTCACAGCTTTAGTTCATTTGGAAAAACTATTAAATACTGAGAAAGTAATTGTCGGCTCTTTAGAGGAATACTTGTCATCAGAAGAGCAGAGATTATCACAATTACGACAATTGACTAAACATTACTCAGAGTTAAACTCAATCGCATCCAAAGACGTAAACTCTTATTTAGCGAATCCTATAAACGCTTATCTTTTGGTCAAAAGACTGACCACTGATTGGAAACTCGTCGAGTATTTGATTAACTCAGAGAAGAAGCACTTAATCGATGGCTTACAACAAAATCAAACCTTTCCATCGGCTGAAGACCTGTCGGGTATTGTTTCAGTTCTTTTGATTTCTTATAAAAACTCAAAATTCAGTCCAAAACTGAACTTCAATTTTATTTAACGATAGGAGCGGCAGAAGCTCTGCTCCGATTGCAGGACACCTATAAGTTGGACACGACTTCATTGGCTGACGGAGTGATTCTGGTCCGGGATATGAGAGGATATAACAATCAGAAGGGACAGACAGGACTCGTTCCGCCCGAAACGCGAATGTCTTTAACGGCTAACGACTGCTTCGAATTGGGACGACAGGCATATGTCAATCAAGACTATTATCATACCGTCCTTTGGATGCAGGAGGCGTTGGACAGACTCGACAAAGAGAGGGGCGTCACAGACACAGATAGGGTCACTATTTTAGAGTACCTGGCGTTCGCCACATACAAGAGGGGAAATGTGAGGCAAGCCCTCAAACTTACGCATCAATTGCTTCAGTTATCTCCAGACCATACCAGAGCTTACGGTAATCTCGAGTATTACGAGAAAGAGTTGACGCAAATCAAGACCAGTAAGAAAAAGGGTGACGACGGAGACGTTCCTTTGGATGAGGCGGTCGTCGAATCGAGTTCGTGGTCTCCGGAGGAAACTGAACGACAAACATATGAAGCGTTATGTCGGGGAGAGAAACGACTCTCCGATAGAATTGAGTCACAATTGGTTTGCTTTCACTTAAATACGAAAAATATTCCGTTTTTAAGACTAATGCACATCAAAGTGGAGGAGGCCTTCAAAAGGCCTCAAATCGTTATTTTCCACGAATTCCTATCGGACTCAGAGATAGAAGTCGTTAAGACTTTATCCGAACCCAAACTAAAACGAGCGACGGTTCAGAACTCTGTGACCGGAACTCTGGAAACTGCTAAATACAGGATATCGAAGAGTGCCTGGCTCACCAACAGGGAACACCAAGTCGTACATCGAATCTCAAAACGCATTAGTGATATCACAGGTCTCGACCTCTCGACAGCTGAAGAACTTCAAGTCGTAAACTATGGAATCGGAGGACACTATGAACCTCACTATGACTTCGCCAGACGTGAAGAGAAGGAGGCCTTCAAGTCGTTGGGTATTCAAATTGTTTGTCAATTTTTATCAGTTTTTAATTCAATTGAATTTACAAACGATAGGAACGGGTAATCGTATCGCCACTTGGCTTAACTACATGAGCGATGTCGAGGCCGGAGGAGCGACAGTCTTCCCTCAGTTGGGTATTTCCATTTGGCCAAAGAAGTCTTCGGCAGCTTTTTGGTATAATTTACATAAATCGAGTGAAGGAGATCTCCTGACCCGACACGCGGCCTGTCCTGTACTCGTCGGCTCCAAATGGGTTTCAAACAAATGGATTCATGAAAGAGGACAGGAATTCCGAAAGCCGTGTGGACTCAAAATCAATGAATACAATTTCGTTGAAGACATTTAAGCCAAAACTTATCCAAAAAAACTGATTTTTTCGCTTTTATTATATTTTTACCAAAATTTAAGATTAATTTAAAGTCAAGAATAGACTCAAACAAAAAAATATCGAACAAAAGCTGTTAGTTGTGATCGATATTTGATTGAAATGAGTTTTTAGTCATTATTTCATTAATTTTTAGTCAATTTATTACAAACCTCTTGAGATGTTTGACAGAAAATACTGAAAAAATTGTCACAAATCCGTACAAACAGAGGCCATACCCTCTCCCTATCAGCTAAAGTAAAGCCAAATCTTTGCCATAATTTTTGATAATTGTTTTCAAAACAAAACCATAACTGATCTGAAAAGACCCCTCTCTTTCTCACTAATCATTAAAAGCATTTCTCATTTTTTTGATAAAATTCAACGAAACAAATGGCAATAAATTTAATATAAAATCATTTGATTTGAAAAAAAACTTTGAATGCAATTTATATTATCTTTAAAACTAATTAATAGTTTTGTTTATTTTTTCATTTAATACAAATATTCTAATCTTAAAACCTTTGAAAATGTTTTTCAATTTAATTTGCATTTATTTTAACTGAGATTTTGTTGAAATATTAATTGTCATTAATTTTGTGCCAAAAGGGGTTGAAATTAAGCTATTTATCAAATTTATTGCTGAATTAGTTCCTCAAACGGTGTCCACCAATAAGGCGAACACTTTTTCTGCTTTTTATTGATTTATCAAAACTTAATCTCAATAAACAATTGAAGCAATTTTTTGAATTATTTGTCAATTTTATTCTTGATATTTATGTGATCAAGGTAGAAACAACTAAAAAGGTATTCTTAATTAAAACAATAGAAATAATACAGAATTTGAATGAATTGAGTTTTGAAACAAATGTTTTTGAAATTATGATAAATATTCGGAAAACAATTCAAATAAATTAAAATATAAATCATTAGTTGAAATGAAATCGGAGAACGTTTTAGAGAAGTTATACCAAAAAAATTGTTATAAATAGGAATAAAAGTCTAAATTAGATTAAAATAATTGAATTTAATTGCGAGGAATCGTTTATATTCTAATTCTAACAAATATGAAGTTATTCTACAAACTATTGTTTTGTTTAATTCAAGTGTTAATAAAAATACAATTAATAAAATCAGATTTATTCACAGCTATAGTTCATTTGGAGGAACTATTATATACTGAGAAAGTAATCGTCAGTTCTTTAGAGGAATTTCTCTCATCAGAAGAGCAGAGATTATCTCAATTACGACAATTGACTAAACATTACTCAGACTCCCACTCAATCGCATCCAAAGACTCTTATTTGTCGAATCCAATCAATGCTTATCTTTTGGTCAAAAGACTGACCACTGATTGGGAATACGTTGGAAAACGAATCGGATCGGAAAATAAACAACTAATCGATAGTTTACTTCAAAACTTAACCTTTCCCTCTAACCACGATTTAGTCGGTATTTAAACTTGAAATTGACATCAATTGAAAATTTCAAATTAAAGTTTATTTGTTCGGAATTTTACACTTAATATGTCTTTAGGAGCTGCAGATGCTGTGATTCGACTGCAGAAGACTTATTTTTTGGACACGACTTCATTGTCCGAAGGAATAATTCAATTTGAGGACAGCCGAGTGGTAAGGAAACAAATGACAGGAACCGAAGTGGTGTCACCGCAAAAAACAATTGCTCTAACGGCTAACGACTGCCTCGGATTAGGACTTCAGGCTTATGCCAAACAATACTACTATCAAAGCGTTCTTTGGTTGCGGAAGGCTTTGGAAAAACTCGATAATCAAAAAGGAGATAATCTTAATGAGAGGCTTAATATTCTCGATTATCTCGCCTTTTCCGAATACAAGAGGGGAAATCTGAGGATTGCCCTCAAAATTACTCAACAATTGTTGGACTTATCTCCAAATCATCCCAAAGCTGAAGAGAATGCTCTTTGGTATCGCAATAAGTTGGCAACAGTTAAAAAGGGAGACGACGGAGACGTACCGTTTGGTGAATTGATTAGTATGTCGAGTAGTTCCTGGTTTACAACTAATACTGACGAAAGATATGAGGCTTTATGTCGAGGAGAAAAACTATTGTCAGATAAAATTGAATCACAATTAGTTTGCTTTCATTTAAATACAACTGAAATACCTTTTATGAGACTAATGCACATCAAAGTAGAGGAGGCCTTCAAAGAGCCCCAAATTGTTGTATTCCATGAAATCCTATGGGACTCAGAGATTGAATTAATCAAACAAATGGCAAAACCAAAACTACACCGAGCACAAGTCCAAGATTTTAAGACTGGAGAGTCCATAACATCTGATTATCGAGTCGCTCAAATCGCGTGGTTGGAAGACTGGGCGCATCCGGTCATCGATCGCATCTCTAAACGCATTAGTGATGTGACGGGTCTCGATATATCCACAGCTGAGTTGCTTCAGGTCGGAAACTATGGTATTGGAGGACAATATGACCCTCACTATGACTTCACCAGAAAGGAAGAGGGCGAACCATTTCCAACTATGGGTATTTATTCATCTTTTTCAATTGATTTGTTAAAACAATGAAATTGTTGAAAAACAAACTAAAATGACATCAAAAGGGTATTCCTCTTATCATTTCATAAATAATTTTAAACTAATGAGTTATGTCATGACTGAAGACATGATGACTGAAGATTTTCTCTTCATTTAGATTTGATTCAATTCAGCCAATGATTAAACTTTAAAAATAAAATTTAAAAAATAGTTTTTATTTTGATTTAAGAATTGCCTTGAGTTTAGTCCATTCAACACAAGAAAAACATGATAACTGTTTATAGTCTTCTTTCGATTGGATTTGTTATGTATTCCCACATATTTTGAATCACAGCATCAGAATTGTCTAATCGTTTGGTTTTTTTGAGATCTGATAAATTTTTTCTAATGTTTTCAATTTTTCACTGATAACTGAATTGGACTCTCATTTTTTAGGACTGGTTTCAACTGCTTTTTATTTTAATGAAAATTATTGTTACTTTAGAACCAATTTATTTATTTGAGAAAAACTAATCAAAATATTTATTCAATCAAAAGCTCTTCAAATGAATTGCTTTTTAAGCATTTTTTTCTTAGAAATATTTTGTTAATGACTTTCAAAACTCTTCGCAAATTATGTAAAACATATTATTTTTGTGAAATCAGAGAATATTTTATATTAAACCGAATTTTATTAATAGATTTTTGATCTGAATTTTGATATAAAATGTTTTGAAAGTAAATAAAATAATTTCAAACATTTTAAGATATATTCAAAACCAAACAAAACGAAAGAATATTTATTTTTATTTATCAGATTTGAAACATTGAAACATCAGATTAAATGAGAATCAGTTTGTCTGAAAAAATCAAATAATTGAGAAAACTTTGATTTATTTGAATAATTAGCGATATGTGACGATGCAAAACTAGACTGGCTCATTTTGATTCAATCAAATAACAAACTTTGAACTTTTGTGTTCAACAGTGTTTGCCATAAACATTGATATCTTAAGAACCTTTGAATTCTAAGCTCAAGTCATCACTGATTCCCAATTATATAATTTGAACAATAATTCAAATAATATTATTGTTGAAAATCCTATTGCCATCAAAATCGAGTACATTTGTGTTATATTGGGTACTACTCTATGTCTAACAACAAACAGTTTATTCGGTGAACAAAAACGAAAACTAAGTTTTAATCTATTTATCAAAAATCGGGAGAATTCTTGAAACACTTTGAATCCAAGGTTTCAAAACATTAATCCTTTAGTTAAACGACGAGCGCTTCCTATCATAAGATTGCAGACAAACTTCTTTTTATCGAATTTTCGATAACTTTCAAACCATTTGGTCTTAATTTAGTTTTTTCTCTTATTTTTCTTTTTTTTTTTTGTTATTTCATTAATTTATTTCACAACTTCTCTCTTAAAGCAAAACACATTCAAAGGATCTTTTCTAATGAATTGTGAAATACGTGACTATGTTTTGTTCTAGAATGTACCAAGACTAATATTTAAACATTTGTTTTAACTCATTAATTATTTATTTAACCCTCATTTAGATAAATATTTTAATGATTATTAAAATAAATTTGTATTAATATTTTATTTAAATAATTTGATCATATGTTGAGATAAGAGTTTAATGAATATTTTCTCCTAAAATGATATGAAGTCATTTGATTCAAGTGTCGACACGTTTTTCTTTAACAGAATTTTTAACAAATTCATTGACTTTTAGATTTGAATCAAAAGTTTTTGTTTAGAAATAACTCAAATGAGTTTCAAAGCCAACAAAATGTGATTTATTCGGAAAATACCCCAATTTAGCCAATATTTTGAATGTTTTCAAATATCAAATATATTTTTGAATGTCATTTATAGAAATACTACCCTTTGTTTTGTTTGATTTAAATGTTTTGATAAAAGAATCGGAAAATAACAGAAAAAAATAACTATTATTAGATTTTTATTAGAGTGTTATTTCAATTAATATCTTGCAAATTGCAATAATTAGAGAATATTTCTTCACTTTGTTTACCATTTTGTGAATAAACACAATATTTTTATTCATTTGAAACTTTTTTGGCGTCGATTTTCCTCTTTATTCTGATATTATTTTTTTGATTCAGACATTAATTTTTGATAAAAAATAAGTTATTTTTTGGTCTTCATATCAAATCTATTTGATAATTGATTCTTGGACTGCATTGACACAAACATCTAGTATTGAGTCACTTCTCAATATTTCATTCAATGATTGATATTATTTCACAATTTTTTAAAAGAGTTATTTCAGAAGTAATTTGAAGTTTAAAAAATTCAATGAATTGAATGAATCGATTGTTTTATTGAAAAGAAAATAAATTAATTGAAAGAAAAAATTTGAAATAAACAGAATATGGGAAACATTGAGATAAGGACATTAGAAAAGTGACATTTGTTTATGCAATTAGTGAGTGGACTCTTGGATCAGATTAAATATCGCTGTTATTAACACATTAGGCAACCATTGAATGGTTTATTTTAAAACTTAATTTTGATATCTATTAAGAAAAACTAAAGTGACGTCAAATATAATCATCGCTAATATCTATTAAATTTTTCCGTTTGATAGCAACGGGTAATCGGATCGCCACGTGGCTTAACTATATGAGTGATGTCGGGGCCGGAGGAGCCACAGTCTTCCCAGAATTGGGTGTAACTGTTTGGCCAAAGAAGGCTTCGGCCGCTTTCTGGTATAACTTGCGTAAGTCCGGGGAGGGGGAGCTCCTGACAAAACACGCGGCCTGTCCCGTCCTCGTCGGCACTAAATGGGTCTCAAATAAATGGATTCATGAGAAGAAACAGGAGTTCCGAAAGCCATGTGGTCTTCAAATCAATGAATACAATTTAGTTCAATAATTCAGTCAATAAAACACTTTTATTGAGTTTTAAAACAAAAATCAAAAGTTATTTTACAAAAAGTTTATTAAACCCATTGATCCAAAACCTGGTGTCAGTAGTGATCGACTTTTCAATTGAATTGAGTTTAATAGTCGTTATTTTGATAAATGTTTTGTTCAATGATTACAAATCACTTGAATTGTTTGACAACAAATTGTTAACAATTGTCTCAAATCAGTGCAAACAAAGTTCACCACATTTTGGTTACTCACAAAACGTATACCAAACTTAAGAAGTGTTTGCCATTACTTTCACTAAAACTCATTTCTTTATACAATTATAAAAATAAATAAAAATTAGTCATAAAAATTGATTTTGAATTCACTTTAGGTTTTGACCCAAACTTTTGAAGTTTTTTTTAAGTGAATAAAGTATTCTCTCGATTCGTGAATTTTTTCGTTTTTCATCATAATTTTGATATAAATTCTAATCTATGAACTTTAGTTTTTCTCTATTTTATTTGCAATCAAATTACAATTAATCGGAATTTGTTTTTAAATGCAATTAATTTATTTAAGATTAATTAAGTTCATAAATGTCTGCAATTATGGCAACAATCGGTTAGCCATCAGTTTTTGATGAGTCCCTTAAAACGTGTCGACAGATAAGGGACAACACTTTTGCTGTTTTTGATTACTTTTGTATCTCAATAAACAATTGAAGCAAAGACTCTAATATTTCCATTCATTTGTTTTTGTTATTTAAAGGTTTAAAAAACTTTACCGATGTTTTGGTCGACACCAGAGAAGACACGTTAAGAGCACATGTAGTGACAACACAACAAAAGTTATCTTCTTTTTCTGAAGAGTCAGAAAATAGTGAAAAAAAAATAAAAATACATAACATATAGAGACAGTGACAGTGGTAATGAACTTTTGGTATAATTCCACAAATAGATGATTTTTGTACTCTAATTACCAGAATATCGCTCTATATCTCTATTTATATAATTTTAAATCAAATTTCTTTAGTCTAATGTCAGTGACTGGGCTTTGCTATACCTCTGACGCCTCCCGTCCCCCTCTCTTCCCTGTTTTTCTATTATGAATATTGATATTTGAAATCCAATAAACAGAATATTTGTATACATTTTTTCGATAATTTTTCAAAATTTTATTAACCTTTTAGAGGTATTTAACCCTGTTCTTTTCAAGTTGAACTGTTCTATCAATTGATATAAAGAGGCAAATAATCTTTTAGTAGTCATAATAGTTGTGATTAGTTTTGAAGTTTAACTTATCTACAAATACTTCAAAATATACTAACAATTTGTTTTCATTAAAACTCATGAAAACAATTGAAAATTAAATAAAATTTAATTATTTTTGTTTCAAATGTTTTTAAAAATATTTCTGTTTTTAGTATTTTTAGTGATAAACGATTTCAGCCAAAATTTGTCAAAAATGAAAGGCATTTGAGTATCGCATGAAAAATATTTTTATGATAACTATAAGACGTCTTATCGACTATAGACACAAATATAGAGATTTTGTATCCACTCGTATATGAGGGCCAAAGGGTTGAGCGGTCAGTACTAACAATTGGTTACGTAAATAGTTTAATGACTTTTTAAGTTTAATTCTTGGAATAGGTGTTAATTGTGATGACTCAGACACCAGTGGCTCTCTGGCTCTTGTTATCCGGTTTGGGGCGACGCCGACAGTGTTTTCATCGAAAACTTTCTCAATAACTAAAACCAAAATTAAAATTCTTATCATTTGATTTGAAACCGGATAAAACAGGAAACTGTTTAAAGACATTAGGAGTGGCGCTACTGAGCGGTTGGCATAACTGTATAGTCTGTCGAACCCCTATATTAATGAGTTTTTAGAGAGAATTGTCTTCACATTAATTCAATTCTCTGAGCGATAAGTCATAGAAAGAAAAGTTTTTTTTTCGAAGAACTCTTCGAAAAGTTATTCAAACAATTCGTTTGTTTTGAAAAGTTTTTGTCAAACGAACAGAAAGTTTCTGAAATGGGTTTCGATGTCTCGAGATTTTATGGCAGAGTTCACGACGACATCCTTTGTCCGATTTGTTTCGGAGTTCTGGAGAACCCCTACGAAGTAGAGCCGTGCGGACACATCTTCTGCGAGAAATGCATCAAAAGATGGATTGAGACCCCGATGTTTGGCCCATCGACCTGTCCTATTGACAGGAACCAGATATCTCTATCCAAAGTGAGACCCGCGCCCCGATATCTCTACAGTTATCTCAACCAAATGCCCACAAAATGCGAGTTCGCGTCCGAAGGCTGTATTGTTTCGGTAAAACTGGAAGACGTGGCCAAACACAGGTCTCAGTGTCCACTGAACCCATCGAAGCCCGTCAAATGTCATCGAGGATGTGGAGTCAAACTTCCCCCTAAGCTCTTACTCCAACACAAATGCACAGTTGATTACTGCGAAGACGCCATTGTCTGGAACGACATCATTGAGGACTCGAAGCTTGCGGTCAGACGAAGAAGTTATGAACGATATCAGAGACGAAGTGCTCTAAGCGTTGCCGTCAAAAGTATTTGGAATGTCGTCAATAACTGGTTGGCCGACCCCAGAGTCCATTCATCAGAATAAACATATGGTTCGCGTATTTTAAGCCAAAAATTATTGTCAAACAATAATATTATAGAAAATTCACGAAAACCTAAACCAAACTCATAACTGATGTCCTGACAAATGATTTCATCGATTAATGCATTTCATCGAAAGAATCGCATTTGACTTAAGAAGTATTCAATTCTTGTTTTGAATCTGAAATCCAATTCATTATTCATTTGGCCGGGAATTCATTGATCTCATAAACAAATTATAACATTTTTTTTCATAAGATTTCTATTTTTAAACATATTTTTCATATTATTTCGAAAATTTTGTTATTTATTTTTCTATCAAATCAAATAAAATGATGAAAATTAAATTCATTGTGTGTTTAATTCTTAATGAATCTAATCTTGGTGAGTCAGGAGAATAATCTTATATTCAATTTGCAATTTGCCTTGGATCAATTTGCATGGATTTTAATATTCATAGTCCAAAATAATAATGAATTTTGCTTTTAATAGAAATTTCAAGATCTGATTGAACTCATAAATCAAATAACTTTAATAACAATAAGTGTTTTGAGTTTTTGGTCAAAACAAATGATAAGACAAATGAAACAAGCTAACTTATCCTAAGTTACTAAGTTAAATAATGCTGAATAACTCAAAACAATTGAATGTATCACTAAATCAAAGTTCAAGTGATTCGACAGAAAAATCAAAGAATTAATTGATTTGAAAGTTATTCAAAGGATTACAAACTGATAGATTGTTTTCAAAATAAATCACCACGATAATATATCATGATGGAATTTTCTTATTTATATTTAAACTTTATATAATTTCGAGTAAATTCTGTCAAAACTACTCTCAACCGGATTTTCAATTCGAGAAAAATAGTCTGAAATGATAGAAAATCTCAGACACGTGTGGCTCCGAACTGGAGCCTCCGATAAAAAAAATAGTAGATTTTGCACTTGATAGATTTAGTATAAAACTGTGATAGTTGCACAATTCAATAGAATGTATAATCAAAGAGATATTTTTGATATCTCTCTTCCATTCAAGTCTAGAATGAATAGGAATATTCAAATTCAAAAATATTCAATGAAATGACCAAAAAGTGGCGAATGTTTTGTGAGAATCGGTGCCAAACATCAATGAAAATCACATTTTATCACAAAATTATTCAATGATTTTCCTTCAATTTTGATCCCAATAAATGATTTCATTCATTAAATTTTGTTAATCTTTTATTTTCATTTAAAACATAAAAAATAGAATTTATGTAATATTTGGCAAAAAAATTGACTCTTTATCTGATGAGGTCTTCGCTCTTCTTATGACACTTCCCTTAACTTTACTCAACACATGACTTATAGGATGAATAACCTAGTGACTTAATAGGTCCACTTTCAAAACAAAAACAATCATTATTTTCGGTTTTAACTTGATAAGACCAGTTCGGTTGGACAGTCCGATTTGATCAAGTTGATATGAGGTACCAGATTGATCTAGAACCTGCAAACACTCAGGTTAATCATACTGACCACTGATTAGGACGCTATCGATAACACATTAAAGGATTAGTTGAATGTTATATTTAGACCATAAAAAGTTTGTAATAGATTAATACCAAGATAATCACTGATGATGATGATTGCCCATGATGATTTTTGAAAAAATCACTTTATTTATAGTTTCTTAAATTTTTGAGTAAAAAATATTTAAATCGATTCTTAAAAATTGATTTTTCAATAAAATGTTTGACAGAATATCATTTATATTCATTAAATAGTTTTGTTTTCGTTGTTTTAGATTTAAAATGTATTCAAAACTTTTTATTGACAGACGTTTTGTGTCATAAAAGCAAATAAACGATTAACGGATATAACGATAAAAATAGAATCGATTTTTTGCAAAACAAAACCTAAACTCTAATTATAATAAATTTGAAAATAAGTGACAATTAAATGACATTTTATTACATAAAATGAGACTCAGATTTACATTTCATTTAATGCATAACTCATTAGTTTTTTATGAAGACAATGAAAAAGAGTTAAAATTCCTCTCCTTTTGACAGAAAGTCAGTTACAAAATAAGGTCGAAATCTAAGTCTAATTCTCTCTCCTATTAAGTAATTGAAAAACAAATTGAGACTTGTGCAAGATCAATTATGTCAAATAAATTGTGTTAGTCACTATCAGCTAGTCATTTGACATTTAGCAAGTACATTTTATTGATCTGTCAAAATGAGAGAGTCATAGATGGAGCGCATCGGAGATGAGTCGTCCCTAATATAATGGGTAGGCCTTCAGTACAGTCTGTGCACAGCATAACATTAGGTCACGTGACGAGTGCTTTAAATAATATATTTATCGGATTTTAATTAGTTTCTGAGGAAATGCAGTCTTTTTGACAAAAATTATCAAAACTTGTGTTATCGACAACTAATCTGAAGAGAGATTAGAACCCATTTGTTTGTTCACAAGAGTCACACCACTAATCATCGATTGCATTGCTTTTGAGTAACCGATGGCCACAACCAGAGAACTCACCGCCAAATGAGTGGCACTTTAATGATGCAGAGATTAGACGACAACAGCACTACTCTCAGCGGCGGCGGTAACTCCCGTCCAATGAGATTGTTGTACATAAATGGACGGCATAAGTTTTGTCACAATGAGATAACAACAGCAAAATACAACCTTGCCTCTTTTATTCCTAAATTCTTGTTCGAGCAGTTCCACCGCTACGCCAACATATTCTTCCTCTTCATAGCACTTATGCAACAAATACCAAATGTCTCCCCAACGGGACGATACACAACTGCTCTCCCCTTGATCTTCATTCTGACCGTCTCTGCCATCAAAGAGATATTTGAAGACATTAAAAGACATACCGCCGATCGAGGGGTCAACAACACTCTAGTCCTTGTCCTCGATAAGTTCACCTCTCAGTGGCAGTGGAAGTGTTGGCAACAGATCCAAGTCGGGGATATCGTTAAGATAACTAACGACCAGTTCTTTCCGAGTGATCTCTTCTTAATCTCGTCTTCAGAACCGAACGGTTTGTCCAAAAAGATTGAGAACTGATTTGAAGTAAATTATTGATTGATTTTCAGGGATGTGTTACATCGAGACCGCAAACCTCGACGGAGAGACTAACTTCAAAATAAGACAATCCCTTAAAATGACTACACATTGTCTGACGTGCGAACAGTTGGTGTCCGACCTGTCGATGGCGTCCATAGAATGCGATCAACCGAACCGACACTTATATGAATTCCACGGAAACCTTAAACTACCGGACGGTTCGATACACCCGATCGGCGCCGAAAACGTTTTGCTTCGGGGGGCGAAACTCCGTAACACTAATTGGGTATTCGGTTGTGTCCTCTATACCGGACACGAGACTAAACTTATGATGAATTCCTCGGTTCGGGCGCCAATCAAACGGTCGAACGTCGAAAAGATAACAAACAAACAAACGATTCTTCTGTTTGTCATACTATTAGTGATATGTTTTATATCTGCGACGGCTTCCCATATCTGGAAACTCCGAAACACAGATCACTGGTATCTCTACGGACTCGAAGACAAATTGTCGTCAAATTATTTTTTCGTTTTATTGACTTTTATTATATTATACAACAATTTGATACCGATATCACTTCAAGTGACCCTTGAAATGGTCCGTTTCATTCAGGCCTCGTTTATTAACGCCGATATCGAAATGTATTGCGAAGAGAAGGACACACCCGCTATGGCCCGCACTTCTAATCTTAACGAAGAGTTGGGACAAGTATTGCATTTTTTTTTAATCTCTTCTCAACTTTTGTTTATAAATATATTTTTTCTATTTTTAGGTCAAATATATTCTTTCAGACAAAACGGGAACTCTCACGAGGAATGTCATGGAATTCAAGAGGTGTTCCATCGCTGGACACGTCTATACCGAAAACGATTCCGAAAAAATGATTCAAACGATGAGATCGACGCAAACCAATGCTATTTACGTCAGAGAATTTTTAACCCTTTTGTCTGTCTGTCAGACAATTGTTCCCGAAGTAGACCAAACTCAGACATCTCCGGATGGAAAGCCTCTAATAAAATACCAAGGTGCCAGTCCTGATGAGGCCGCTCTGGTCCGCGGCGCCCAAAAAATTGGTTTTGAATTTACGGCCAGAACTCCACAATACGTATTCATTAATGTGTTGGGAACCGAAGAAAAGTGGGTTTCCTTTCATTTTCTATTAATTTGATATATAATTGACTCTCAAAAGCACCTGATTATTGACAAACAGACGTTTTATGTCATAATTGGTGACAATTTGTGTCTCTTATCGATTTGTTTATTCAGATTTGAAAAAGCCTTCAAATGATAACAAATTCAATAATTATTACAAAACTTTTTTTAGTTTAAAAATAGTTTTATATAATTTCAGAGATAGCTCTCAATTATGGGTCAGATTTGAGTCCTTCAAAAAATATTAACAAAAAAAATATTTGCTCTCATTTTTTATTTGATTATTACTTCAGATATGAAATACTTAATGTTCTGGACTTCAATTCTGACCGCAAAAGAATGTCGACAATAGTCCGGACGCCGACCGGAAAAATAAAACTATAC
The DNA here is from genome assembly GCA_034700625.1 of Tectocepheus velatus. Classification (NCBI taxonomy): domain Eukaryota; kingdom Metazoa; phylum Arthropoda; class Arachnida; order Sarcoptiformes; family Tectocepheidae; genus Tectocepheus; species Tectocepheus velatus. Next base: position 52,900 of record JAQIXV010000264.1, read on the forward strand.
ATAAAAGGGGCCGACTCTATGATTTACGACCGATTGTCTGAGTCTTCGCTCCAAGAGTTTGGGGATGTGACAGAACAGCACTTGTCTCAGTTCGCATCTGAAGGGCTCAGAACTCTGTGCTGTGCTGTCGTCGATATCGATGAAAAGGCATATCAGGATTGGAATAAAAAGTATATTCAATAGAAATGACACAAAAGTTCAAAATAAATAAATGATTTGATATTAAGATATACTGAAGCACTCACTATGAATGAGGGACCGAATGGGATGTCTCGCGACGACTATATCAGTGAAATGATGTCCAGAATCGAAACAAATCTTCATTTAATCGGATCGACTGCTATTGAAGACAAACTACAGGATGACGTTCCGGAGACTATCGATACCTTATTAAAGGCGGGTATCCATATTTGGGTACTGACCGGAGACAAACAGGAAACGGCTATAAATATAGGCCACAGCTGTAAACTACTGCAGAGCGGAATGATTCACATTGTCATCGATGACGACTCTCTGGACAACACTCGTGAGTCAATACATGAGGCGCAGAATCAAATTAAAGGCACTAATCAAGAAGTGGCGCTTATTATAGATGGTTAGACACCAATTGGTCTAATGTTAAACACATTTCTTATTGATTTGATTTCAGGCAAAACATTGAACTTCGCGATGACTCCCGACTTAAGCAAAGACTTTATGGAAATCGCATTGAAGTGCAAATCTGTGATCTGTTGTCGGGTATCGCCCGCACAGAAGGCAGAGATCGTCGAAGCCGTCAAAAAGACCACAAAATCTATAACATTAGCCATCGGTGACGGCGCTAATGATGTCGCTATGATAAGAGCAGCGAACGTTGGGGTCGGCATATCAGGAATGGAGGGTTAGTTCAATAAAATCACAAATAGTTTTCGATCCGAATAATTACTATTTGTTTTTTAATGATTAGGATTACAGGCCGTCCATTCGTCGGACTACGCGATCGCACAGTTTAAGTACTTGTCGCGCCTCCTTCTGGTGCACGGGTCGTGGTCTCTCTCCCGGTTGTGTAAACTTATTCTGTATTCGTTTTATAAGAATATAGCGCTTTATATACTGGAGCTGTGGTTCGCTTCGGTGTCCGCCTGGTCAGGACAGGCGGCTTTCGAGCGCTGGTCTCTAAGTCTTTATAACGTGATATTCACTGCCGCACCGCCGATGGCTATCGGACTCTTTGATAGGCAGTGTTCTGCGGAAACTATGATGAAATACCCGGCGCTATATAAAAGTCATTCGGAAATATTTAACGTACGACTTTTCTGGACGTGGATTCTATCGGGTGTTTGGCACTCATTAGTCTTATTCTGGTTAACCTATTACTCGACTAATAATGACATCCTATGGCAACACGGATTGGGTGACGGCGGGTATTTGGTCTTTGGTATGACTTCTATTCATATAAATTTTGAACAAAACTAAGAGTTTTTTTTATCGCAGGAAACATATTATTCACTTATACTGTGATTACCGTCAGTTTGAAGGCCGGTCTTGAGATCAATTCGTGGACATGGCTGACACACGCGGCCATCTGGGGATCAATTATTTTGTGGTTCGTTTATCTTCTGATTTACTCCAGGTTTTGGGAACTGTTCCATTTGGTCGGCGCCGATATGGCGGGAATCGATCAAATGATATTCACTTCGGGTGTCTTTTGGTGTGGAATCGCAATCATTCCTTTGAGTGCATTACTCATTGATATCTCCTATAAACTGATTTCGAGGACATGTTTCAAGACATTAGCGGATCAGATAACGGAAATGGAATTAGCGACGAGTCCTTCCCAGCAGTCGATGCTCTTAGAAACGGCCCGACTCTTCAAATCGGTATTCCATACGAAAAGAGACAAATCCAAAGACGGGCGACGAAGACGTAAACAGGAGGTAGAGCTCGACCTACAGCACGGCTATGCCTTCTCACAGGAAGAACACGGAGCTGTTCCACAGTCACAACTGATCCGAGCCTATGACACGACTCGATCCAAACCCACAGGAATTTGAGTTCAAATTTTGTCACAAAAATTGAGTTTCACTTTATTTATGACGATATCAATGATTATATTGTATTGAATGTGATTTTAATTTTAGTTTTTTTTTCTTAATTTGCAATAATTTGTACATAAGTTTATTTTTATCACTTAAATCACCCGAACAAGAGTTAACATTAATTTATATAATAACTTGATTTTAATTATTGTTTATATTATTATTTTATTTATTACACAAAGTATTCCTTAAGAGCCCTAATATTAGCGACACTTTCACTGAAATAATTAAATTATTTTCAAACAAAAGACCAAATAATTCCAAAACTAAACTACTTTTGAATAAATTTATATTAAAAAACTTTTTCATCAAAAATAATATGTCTTTCCCTTTCCTTTCCCTCACTTTATATTTGGAAGAAAATTGTAATAATTTATTATTTGTTAACAATTTGTTTGCTTTTCAGCATATATTCTGTTAAATCAATGATAACAACAAATAAATAAAATATTTAACAAAAAAAGTATAAAATTTGTTAAATTGAAGCAAAAAAGTTATGTCAGAAGTGGGATTCGAACCCACGCCTACATTCGTAGACCAGAACGCTCAGAGCACCTGCCATTGCAAGTGAAGGGTATATCCCTTGAGTCTGGCGCCTTAGACCGCTCGGCCATCCTGACAGTTAAAATCAATGATGATTTATACTTGCTCTTATTCATGTCAACCCTATTAGAATTAAATTCTGAATCCTCTGAATTTCTATAAGAAAATAGTCAATTCATCGATCAATTGATTTAAATATTTATATTAATATAATATATAATAAAATATTTTGAAATTCAATGATTCATCAAATGTTAAAATCTCGAAATGTATGAAATATTGTATCCAAACAATTATAAGTCTAATTATCAGTCCATAGGAACGATAACTTTGAAATCATAGCAAAACCTTTCTTATCATTTGATTGACTGAATGTCTTTAGAAACAGACTTTAATTGTATTTAACTTTGCAATTGAGCAAAATTACAAGATAATTCACTTTAATACCAGGCTTTTGATTGATTCAAGAGATTTAATAAATTTTTATTAATTTAATTCAAAAATAAATAAAAGAAATACAAAAATATATAAAAATTAATTAATTTGTAGACATCGGCGAAGAACTGTC
>JAQIXV010000265.1:0-55513 GCA_034700625.1 Tectocepheus velatus
ACCTCTTTATATTTGACTAAATCTGGAATTGAAGGCAAAGTAATGTTGTGTTTAATTTCGATGTTTTTCGATCCAAATTCTTCAGTATTATTAGAAAACTCGAGATTTTTTTTGATCGGAAAAACATTCAAATGTTTTAAGAATTTTACTGAAAAATATTTCAACGAAAGCTATCAAAAAATGAGTTACAGTTTTGTTATGAATTCCTATTTTTTGTCACCGAATCTGAATATCATTAAAATAGCGATTGTTTTTATGGCAATCGACTCAAGTCTTCAGTATTTCTGCGATGAATTCGCATCAAATAACTATTCAATTGACTATCAATACGACCATCAGATGAAAGGGGATGAGGTCATACATTTGCTGATCATTGGCCACAAGTATTGGCCAATAAGTCATTACCTGGAAGTAACTCACTTTGACTCTGAGCTAAGAATGATAGAATTGGAAGAGGGTGTCAGCGATTGGTTGGGAAGTCTGTATAAGAGTGGATTCAGTATACGGTCGGAAACAGAGGGGACTTTCATCACAGGATTGCTCAGAAACGATAGGTCGGGAACACTGCACATCGATTGGGGAATATTTGATGAGAGCACAGGTCTCAAACACGCCAATCGTTCCCTGAAGTCAACAGAACTGAGTCTTCCGTTTGAGTCAATTGTGAGTACATCTCATGAGAATTACGTTCAATTTATGGTCAGAATGAAGAATAAAACCGATAGAAAACTATTGAAATTCGCATTTAATGAGACAAATGGCAGACATGTGGTTAAAATCAGTGAAAAAACTGTAGACAATCCTCATATAGATCTGCAATTGATAGCTCGGTTCAAAGAAGGATATCAAAACAATAGCCGGGCTTTCACTGCATACCTGTTCACGAGTGGAACGACAATAAAATATTGTTTGAAATCAGAGGAAAGTAGTAGAAGTGTAAGACATTCAGACAAATGAGTAAATAGTTAATTGAAATTCAAATTTTCATCGAAAAGTGTACCGAAAACGATCTGAAACTTCTGATCGATTGCAAGGATGCGTATCAATTGTTTTGGAGTATTATTAAATACATGGGTATTATAATTCTAGGACTTATCGCTACAATTATCGGAATCTATTTCATTGTATACCACCGAAAAAGATATACGAGTATTGCATCTGATTTTCAATTGTTAGTAAAACTTAGAAATAATGTGCTGTTCTCTCTTTTAAGATCCCTATGAGAACGATGATACTAATGAAAGTGGGGACTCGACTCCAGAAAAAAATGGGAGCATTAATTCTGGGAACAAACCCATAGAACTGTCGAAAAAGACAATAAGTATTCCATTTCTTTAGTGACCAATCGTTTCATTGATTCTTTGAATTGTTTTTTTAAAGAGATATCAAAATTCAAAAGTGAAGAACTGCCGCAAACTGTTAACACTTCGGGTACTCAGAGCACTACCTCTTCCGCCAAAAATAAAGACACGGATAAACCCAAATCAAGTTATTTTAAATGATTTGAAGTTTTTATTGTTTTACTAAATTTTCATTTGATTTCATTTTCTAATCAACAGATATTTCGCCTAAAAAATGATCGTTTAGTAGTGGAGAGTAAAATGTGTTATGTCTATCCATTTGTCTACATTTTATACTATAGAATCTAATCTTTAAATTTTTAATATAATTTTCATTTATTTTATATATTTTCAAATTAAAAAGAATTTGAATAAAACTTTTATTTGTTTTCAATTATTTATTTGAATAAATTCTATAGTTTAGTGACTGTTAGTGATAGAGAAGTTGGCAATCAATTAGTTATTAGTAATAACCGATAAGACAAAAAAGACCGGAGAAGCGGATCATATGATCACTCAATTTGAGAACCAATCGGATCCAGAAATCAAATCAAATTTTTATTGAATTTATTTTTAACATAACTTTTATTATTATATAATTAAAAGTTTGAATGAATTGAACAAAAATGACAGAATTTTTAATGAATTTTGGATTTGAATAGAAATTTAATAATGAATTGAAGTATTGAACGAATATTTTTATGAGAAACTGTCGGGAGATATGTTGTCGTATTCGGAATCAATCGATTCGGACGACACCCGATTGTCATCAACTTCTTGCGGCAAACTTTGTGATAGACGTAGTGTTCTCTCATTCCAGACCAGATCTGTAGAACTCTTACTCTTATTTGAAGAATCAATAGAGTCTTCAGTCGGGAAGTGTTGTCCCGACTCTAAGCCAATGGTATTCATATTTAGCATCAAATCGTGAAAAGAGAAGAAATCGAGGATTGAGTTCTGACTGCCATAGAATACCAGTGCGTTGTCTTCTCGGACATAACCGCCGCGAAGAGTAACAATACATTCTTTGGCATCGATTGTAGTCTTTTTGACCTCAAATTCATTGATCCGAAGACCAATTTGTAATCGAATCCAATCAATGGTCACGTCTTCGAATAGAATGTATCCCTTATTGAGGACGAGTACCAAATCGGGAAAGTCTTCAGTTTTGGTGTCATTTGTTTGAATGAAAGCGAAACCCCTTTCACTTATGATACTGAAGATAACTCCGCTCTCGACTAAAGCCTTCAGATCACAGTCTTTTGAGCGACAAGTCTTGTAAAAGCCTTGTTTCCCAACGACGGCCACATTCTGATCATTATTGGATCCTTTCTGTGGAACTACTGAAGTGATGCGACCAACAACTCGACAATTGTTGTTATCGTCGATAATAATGCCATAAATTCTGTTGTTTTCGACCAAAAGATGTGTCGCCGGAGAGCGGGGACCAAATGTTTTGATTTTGTCGATCACTTCTTCGGTTGCCATCAAAACGTTGTCTTTCATTAGACTTCGGATTTCTCTTCTCTTATGACCAATGAGTGGAAGAATTGAATCAATGTCTCCATCGATAACTTCAAACACATCAAAGAGTCGATGATTTGTCGTCTCTTCGGACAACTCAGTGATCAAACCTTCACTCGTAAACTGAATTTCATTCGCAAATCCAATTGAAGGCCATTTAGTGTCCACTTCTTTGCATATATCGCCTGAAAGTGCCATTTGTTTGCTTTATTTGAGCGAAAAATTTGAAAACTGTAACCAATTGTGAGAATCGCGTCAATCGATTTCAAATTCAAAACATTTCACGAATTGATTCAAAAAAGTATTGAAACAAACGATAAAATTCTATTCAGAGCTCAAACACAACAAAAAATCTCACAAATAATGAGAAGTTGCTGAACATGAGTCACGCTCTGTTCTACATTATTAAATGAGCAAGGCAATAGGCAATAGGCAATAGGCAATGGCCAATATTGAAGGCAATATTTAGAAAAATTTCAAAATAATTTGTTTTCGTATTTCAATGAATTATCAAACAAATGGCAAAACAAAATAATTTTGATTTTAAAAAACAAAAGGCTATCGAAGAAGATATTGAAAAATTGGACGAAAAACAGAAAATCAAATCAAATAATCCGACAAATGTTCCGAAGATTTTGAAAAACTTTGACTCAAATCAAAATCAATCTTCAAATGAGGAAATCAAGAATCAATTGATTGCAGACATCAATAAAACGATGAAATTATTAGATATTGACTCAAATGATGTGAAATCGATCGAAAATTTGGATGAAAATGAGTTTTACTTCAGAAATGATCCGATTTATCGGGAAATCAATGGTTATATAGTGGGAGAAGTGTTAGGCGAAGGAACTTTTGGAACCGTCAAAGAGTTTGTTAACAAGTTTTCTCTCAAAAGATATGCCGCAAAAATAATGAACAGTCAATGGATAGCTAAGAAAGGACAGCACTACCTTGATAACATCAATTTGGAAATCAATTTAGTCAGAAAACTGAACCACAAAAATATTATCAAAATCTATGAATATTTTACAATTGAGTCGAAATACTATTTGATTACAGAATATTGTTACGCATCGCTCGAAGACTACATAAAGGAAAAGCCACTCAAAGGACTGCCAATATCTCAGGCAAACCTGTAATTTACATTCAGTTGTCTTTCTTTAGATCAAATAATTTCCTAATTTTACAGATATTTTCGTCAAATGATCGATGGATTGGATTATTTGCACAGCATTGGTATAATTCATCGCGACATTAAACCTGCAAATATTTTGGTCAATACTTCAAATGAGATAAAAATAATAGATTTTGGTGTTTGTTATGTGAGTCTCGAATCAATTAATTTGTAAAATACTTTTGATTTCTTTTGTTTTCAGATTTTAGACAAATTCAAAGATACAGATATATTAACATCAGTTGAGGGCACTCCTTATTATACCCCTCCAGAGATTTTTGAGGAAGATTTTTCAGGTTATAGTGGGACTAAGTATGACATCTGGTCGAGTGGTATCACTCTTTATGAGATTATCAGCGCTCGGCTCCCATTCGACGACTCAAACAGTTTTTATGATACGATTCTTAAGGATAACATCCAATACACGAATGAAATTCTTGAAGACAAACAACTCTTAGATCTTCTAAAAAGTATGTCTCAAATAATGGCAATCAATGATTACAATCACTTTCTTATTGTTATCAGAAATTTTGGTCAAAGATTTTAATCAGAGAATAACAATCGACTCAATAAAAAGACATCAGTCAGTAGTCAGTAGTCGAGACATCATTTCAATTGATTAATATTTTATACTTTCTATGAAAAGATGGTTTCTTTTGAAATTTTCGCCAAATGGGTTCCGCAGTTTACCTCCCCGTCCTTTTGGAGATATTTATCGAAGTATATCGATATTGCCTTACGTTCAGAGCCATTACTATCCAATAAATGCTAAAAATGTCGATAAATTGGTTTCAAAATCAGAATATGAAGGTATTTCCCCTCAAAACAAATATTAAAACACTTTAAAAACTATTCTGATTCAGAGTCGAGCGATAGGACACCCAATATTAGGAGCAATCGTTTGTCACCCGTAAGGAGGCCTCGAAACAGAACATTAACACCTTATCGACGATTAGTCCGATTAAAACTTGGATTCAATTGAAATTTATTCCTCAGATATCCATAATTTTTAAACTCAACTATTGTTTGACTAAAACTATAATATTTTCAAAATAATTCTTCGATTCTATTATAAACTTCTGTTAATTTCAATCAATTTATTTATGGATTTTATGAATTTTCTGATAAAAATAAATGATTATAAAAATACCATCACTTGAAGACCACATTTGAATAAATTGAAGAAAAAGTTAACTATTTTTAGATACAATTTAAATCAAAACGGATTACATTTGAAATGAAATTCACTTTTGATTAAGTCTTGAAATTCGAATCGATTTATATTTTAGATAAAATGAAAGCAAATAAAAACTTAAGAAAAAAATTATCGAAAACTTTGAGATATTTTTGTTTATATTTGATTGAAGTAATAAAAAACTTTTTGACATCAATTCATTAGAATCGAGTGATTTTCGACTAATATTTTAGCCAAAAATTATTAATAGTTTTGTCAAAATCAAAGTCATATCCAAGTTTATAAAGAAGGGGAACGTCGTTCTCTTAAGTTTCATCTTTCAAACCGATTTCTATCAGTACTCATGTAATGACTCTCTGATGAGTCGCCGAACTCTACAATTGATATAATCAACAAATAGTGAAGTCAAGAGTTGTTTGCAATAAATCAAAGTGAAAGACACCCACATATGAAGAGCCAAAAGAGTTCTAAACTTTTCTTTAGATTCAATGTATTTCTTATATTTATAGATCATTTAAACAAATAATTTTTTTTCCTGTACTTCAGAACAATAAATGTTTCTATTTTCTAATGAATCGATAGTTTGTAAAAAACAATTTTTATTTGTTTGAAGCCATAAATGGGTCATTTGGTGCATCATTTTTTAATAGGCATAAAAACTATAGACCCCTAACTGTTTGGATATTTGATGAGATCAACACTCGATTTGATTCTGTAGTCACTCTCTGATCAACGATCGGCACATTTTAAAAGAGAAGTAAATCATAAAAAAACCTTTATTTTAAAATTTTGAGTCGAGGAAAGAGATTCACTTCTCTCTGAGTCTCTCATCAATTGTTAAAATTATTGTTTGAGTCGACAATATGTGGACTTTTTATTTGACTTTTATTTGTTTTGTGAGTAAACCAAAAGAAGATAACTTTCAATAATTATTGGTTTTCTTTTCAGATAATTAAAGTGAAGGCGTCCGAAGAGGGTCTGGCATATCTACCTGGTCATCAAAATCCTCAATATTCAGCAAAATTTCAAAGAGCTTTCGAAAGTATTGGAACAGCACTCAGTAATCAGGGCTCAAAAGATGTGAAACTCAAAATCAAGTGAGTCTTACTAAATTTGGAACGAAACAGAGAAGATTAGCATGGTCTTTTTAATGATTTCATTTGCTTGTTTTTAAAATCAGTGGACAATCATATCCAAGATCAGAATCTCAACAGGAAGTCAATCAACAGGAGGAACAAAATGGAAAGGTATACAATCAGATGGACGAACAAAACAGAGCTGTTCAAACTGTTCAGGATAACTCTGAAAGACTAAGAGAACAGTTTTGGAGTCAACTATTCATAAAACATGACATACAGAAGAAAAATAATGAACCGGTAGGGGACAGACCGCATGGGGTCTTGACTTATGAAATGCAATCAAAAGTTTTCGATAAATTGAATGAAAGAGAAAACCATCAAAATTCTGATCAACAGGTCATTCAAAACCAAAATTTAGACAAACCTATGGTTGAAATACCAGTGGAAACGACTCCAACCGCTCTCTACGTGGTTAAAGCACCGACTCTTACTAACGGAGAAAAAGAGTGGTCACTAAACCAACAAAACAATAGACATCAATATCCAGAAGAAACCGACGGTAACGCTGATTATGAGAGAGGAGTGATTGGACAGTCTGCCAGAGATAATGACTCTGAAGAGCCCCTTATAACCCATTATTATCCCCAACAACCAGTTTTAGCGAAACCAAAGATCCAATCGATTGAAGCCAAGTGTTCCAAAGAAGCCATGAATGTGAGGGTCACTTATGACAGACCTTTTGATGGCATTATTTACGCTAAGGATCACTACAACGATATGTCCTGTCATTTCGTTGAGCACAGGTCCGGACAACTCGTCTTTGAGTTCACATTAGACCTGAATCGGTGCGGAACTGCTCTTATGGAAGACTATGAGACTAAAGGAGAGACTGTTTTGGAAAATACTCTAATATTTCAAAATGAGCTGACATTTCAAGAAATATGGGATTCTGTGCGTAGATTGAGATGTGCCTGGAGTGGAGTCTTCGATAAAACAGTTCAAACTTCAATAAATGTGGGAATACTTGACTCTCAAACCATTACATATAGAGGCGATTCTGTTGAGAGTGTTATGGATGTCCAATACGGACACGGCCTCAACGCTGGACCCGTTCAGGGATTTGTCAGAATTGGAGATGACTTAACACTTTCGGTGTCTCTGATAGGGGCCGACGCCAACAATTTCGACCTTCGGGTGAAGGACTGTATCGCACACGACGGAGACGTCAGGAATTCTGTTCAACTCACGGATCAAAACGGATGTGTTCTTAAGAAAAAGCTTTTAGGGAAGTGGCAAAAGCACCGCAACATCCATGACTCCACTCTCACCACATTCTCATATATGCAGGCCTTCAGATTCCCCGAGAAAATGGAGGTTTACTTCGAATGTAATATCGAAATATGTAAATACGAGTGTAGAGACTACTGTCCCGATACCGAAGAAGTACTCATCAGAAGTCAGTCCAACAGAAAAGAAGAAGACATCAAAATAAGAGCGAAGAGAACCCTTAAAAGTGATAATCAAACAAATGATAGTTTGGTGGAACCGATTCGACTTCTTCGAGGTATAAGAGTTATAGTTCCCAATGATATCGATTTTATTGAACCACGAAATCTGAGTTCGATATCGAAAGACGAACTGATGTTAGAGAAGAATAACAGCGTTTGCGTTGCCGTCAGTAATACTGTCATCACTTTAATTGTCGTTTTCTTAATACTAATCTTTTTGTCACTTCTTTCTGTCACTCAATGTCTTAAGTTTTTCAATAGAAAACAAATTAACCGAAAGTCTGAATATATTTACAGATAAATGTTTGTTATCAAGTTTTGTTAGAATTTGCAAGATCAAATTATCATTTATATTTGTACATAAACTGTTAATCAAATAAAACCACCCATTAGTCAAACTTATGGCTCATTGTTTCAATACTACTAAATCTGAAATGTATTGACACAATCAGTTAATTTAAAACTACCTGTCATTTGATTTTCATATGAAATTCAATATTAAAATTAAAGTAACGGTAGATATACTCAAAACCAAAGTTAGAAAAAGTTATGAAAAACTTTTGCAAACATTCAAATGAAAACTCATTGAAATTCTCTCCAATAAGTATCGAAATAAAATGACAAATAGTTTGCGATTAATAAACAAATAATTGTAAACTAATGATTGAAAAACTCAATAAAACAAAATAAAGTTGAAATTCATATCTTTAAAGAGTTATTACAAGTTTGAGACTTGACTTCAAAACTGAACTTAAAGTGAACTCAAAGTGAGTTAACATTAATAGAGTCAACGCATTCGTGACGTAAACACAATATTGAAAACAAACCAAAAAATGCATTTAATTTGGATATGAAGTCAATATTTATTAATTAATATGTAATGAAAACAATAAATATTTTCAAAGGTTTCGTGTCTTTAATGTTCATTAAATATGGAACCAATTAATGAGACATATGAGCGACAAATCGATGAGTTAAGTGCTCTTAAAGCCATTTTCGGTAAAGATTTAAAAGACTTAAGACATCGGACACCTAATGGCGATCAGAAGCGGTCGCCCATCGAAGTACTGATAACTCTTAAGCCGATGGCATCGATGTCTCAACTGAATCAAGAGGTTTACGTCCAGTTAGACCTTTACGTCAAATGTGGCAAAAAATATCCGGACGTTATTCCCGATGAGATTAGTCTGAAAAACATTAAGGGATTGTCTGACAGTCTTTGTCAACAACTTAAGGACCAATTATATGATTTGGCGAAGAGTTTGAGGGGAGAAGTGATGATATTTGCGATGGCAGAACACGTCAGGCAATACCTTCACTCCCATAATAGGCCTCCCGTTAAGAGTTTTTACGACCAAATGATTTCTCACAAAACAAAACTCGAAATCGAAAGGAATTTAGAGATCGAAAGAGAAATGGAGTTAAACCGACGTAAAGAACAGATCAGAAGAAAACAATTAGAAGAAGAACTCCAACGAAAACAAATGGCTTTACTTCAAGAGTCCAGATATAGACGAGAGTCTCGCGAAGACATCGGAGAAACTCTTCTTAATTTCAATTCATTTGACACCAAATGTTGTTTAAATCACGAATTGGTTTCCATTTGCTTTGATTGCAATGGTATTGAGAAACGGATCCAAAGAGGAAAATGTCTTTTTCACAATGATTTCAAACATTCAGTCGAATACTTGGGAATTGATTTATCGAATGGACAGACATATGTCATCACCGAATGGATTCTTAGACTAAACACAGGAAACTATTTATTGGATTCAAGTGGTGAGAACAGTGTCGACGATATCGTCAATCGTATCACAAAAGTGGAGACATTCTTCAAAAGCAAACTTCAATCGATGAGTCACTCGAATCTAATCCGTTACCTATCGATGCAGTTCTCCGTTAAATCCGATTACATTGTCGTTGATTTACTTCAAGAGCACATAAACGGCAGTTCTCTTCAGAATTTGTCTCATGTTATGAGAGGACAGCCGTTCAATACCCGTCTTATCAGACATTATGCCAAAAAAATATTAGAAGTAATGAATTTTTTGCACAAAAACAACTGTCCTCACGGTTTCCTTAAAGAGACAAACATTTTCATCGATAATATCAACGGCGACATCAAAATCAGTGGATATTATTTGGAAAAAGTATTTTTTGATTTCTTTTGTGAACTCAATTCAATTGATATGAATGCAAACAATTCTAATGTCTCTTCAAATCAATTCAATCGATTGAAAATGAAAGATATCTTTGATTTCGGGATTTTGATTATCGCTATCAGTAATGACTGGCATTTCATTCAAATCTCAAACCCAATTGATTTGAAGCACAAAATCAACCGAAACATAAGCGAAGAGCTGAAGAACTTCATTGAAAAATGTATTGATAGCGAAGAGAACGCCCGTTGGTCTCCGGATCTATTGCTGAGCCATCCCTTCATTTTGTCAGAAAAACATAATTTGGTGGACAATAGTGTGAAAAGAGATGACAACACAAAAGCTATTGCTTTGAATCACAATAATGCGGAACAAACAGAAGAATTCAAAAACTACGATAAAAATACTCAAAACAAAGTTTTGCTGAATTCTATCGTTTCGTCTTCAATGAGCTCTCGACTCATGAATGAGTTTGAAGTGTTGGACGAATTGGGAAAGGGTTAGCATTTCTTTTAATAACTTTTGTAACTTTTTTGATCATATTTTCTGTTGAATTATAGGAGGTTTTGGTTATGTCTATAAAGTGAAGAACATTCTCGACGGCAGGTGTTATGCACTGAAGAAAATTTTGATAAACCCTTCGAATCAGTCTCTCTATGAAAAGATCAGAAGAGAAGTGAATCTTCTTTCGAGACTCAATCACGAGAACGTTGTCAGATATTTCACGTCTTGGATTGAAATGGAAGATAATGTGGACAACAATTTTAGTGATCAGAGTTCGAGCGCCAAAACCAGTGATTTAACGCAAATCGACACAAAAACTGATCCAAAATCGAAAACTTCTGAAAAAGTTGAGAAAAGCAAAGAAAGTAACTCGAAATCTGATTCCTCTTCTTCCGACTCTTCCTCTTCTTCGTCGTCTTCCTCTACTTCTTCTGAGAGTTCTTCCATAGAAGACATTGACTTTGAGGCGGAAGAGGATATTTTTGGAACTTCTTTTCTGGTGACAGTTCCTCATAAAGTATCTAATAATTCATCCGATGAACAGTACGTCGTCTTTGAGAAGAGCGGAGATTCGATTCATTCATCCGAAGAGACAAAAATTATTTCCAGTAATTCTGTGAATAAGACATTAAATGAAGAGAAACCGGTTCGGAGTCGACGACAGTTTATGTACATTCAGATGGAGTTATGCGAAAAAAGCACTTTAAGGGATGCCATCGATAACGGACTCTTTGGCGATACTCATCGAAAAAGAAGGCTTTTTAGAGAAATAGTGGAGGGATTGGTTCACATTCACGAACAGGGAATGATTCACAGAGATCTCAAACCGGGAAATATATTCCTTGATGTTAACGATCACGTGAAGATTGGAGACTTTGGTCTTGCAAAAGAAATCTATTTCATCAAAGAAGACAAACCCATGACTTCAACAGAAGAAACACAAATCAATTCGACTCAAGAGTCCGATAAATTTCGTTTTACCGGTAGAATAGGAACGCCTTTTTATGTGGCGCCTGAGCTCACTGTCAGCGCTGACACCAATTCTAATAAAATATTTTATACTCAAAAAGTAGACATTTATTCGTTGGGAATCATATTCTTCGAAATGTCTTATCCTTTTCAGACACTTATGGAGAGAACAAAAGTTGTAATGAATTTAAGGAAAATTGAAATAATTTTACCGAAAGATGTGAATCAATACTTCACTGAAATGGAAATCCAATTCTTGAACAGTTTATTACAACACGACTATACGTTACGCCCGTCCTCTTCGGAACTGTTGACTTCCGAATGTCTTCCGGCGCCAGAAATGGAGGAAAAAGAAGAACAGAATGTAATCCGAAGAGCCGTTCAGAACTCGAGAACAAAATTACATAAATATATGTTAAATGAATTGTTCCAAAAGGAAACTTCAGAAATAGAGGACTATGTCTATGATGTCGATGACCAACAATTTGGATCTTCTTTTCGTATGAATATTGAATTCTCTACAAAACAGAGAGTCTTTCAATACGTTTATTCAGTATTGGAGTCCATAATGCAAAGCCATTGTGCAGTTCCCCTATCATTGCCAACTCTTGTGCCCAAACATTCCATTCAAAGGTTTGCCAAAAGTGATGTCTATTATGTAATCGACAACAACGGGTGCATAATATCACTGCCACACGATCTGCGGGTGCCTTTCGCTCGTCATATCTCTCGCAACAAAATATCTCATTTCAGGCGATATTCCATCGAAAAAGTCTATCGCCAGCGAAGAGTTATGGGATACCACCCGAAAGAGTTGTGGGAATGTGCCTTCGATATTGTGACCCCTAAACAAACCATTTCCAGTCATATAATGCCAGACTCAGAGGTGTTATCTGTCTTATGTCATGTCGTCAATCAGTTTCCGTCTCTGAACTCATCAAAATTGACTCTAAAAGTAAATCACATGAATCTGATTAAAGCGGTTCTCAATTATTGTGAAGTCGCAGAAGAGATGCACAACGAAGTGATCCGACGTATCGGTGAATGCAATTCGATTAAAGTTACTCAGAATGTGACTAAAGATTCAAATGATTCGGGATTTCCAACGAATCCGTCGCTTGCGCTCAAAATTTTTGATCAAAGAAAGAAAATATTAGAGAAATGCGTCGAAGAGTCGAAAGTCAATAATATTTTGCAGTTATTAGACTTAGAACAGGAATCGGTCAAAAAATTGATGTCAAATATCAAGACTCATATGAGAAGGAAAGGCAGTAAACAACAGAACGCTCTCGAAATGGCCAAAAAATCTCTCAAAGAATTGGATCTCATTTTAAATTTCGCCGAAAAATTGGGAAATTTGAACCGATTTTCGGTTAGAATATCGCCATCTTTTGTGATGAGTGGGTCGTCGTCTGTAATATATTCCGGATTTATCTTCCAATTGGATCGAGAGGTCAAACATAAAAAGTCTACACAAAGACAAGTCTCGAGTGTTATAGCAGTCGGCGGTCGTTATGACGAACTCATAAATGCTTTTGATATCATTCATAAGAAAAACGACAAACGATTTCAAGCAAAAGGAGCGGTCGGTCTCAGCATTGAATTCGAGAAAATAATGAAATCTATTTTAGACGAAGAAATTAAAAATAAAGTGGTTTTTGGCGAAACAATTGATGTCGTCGTCTGTTCTTTAACTAATCAATACTCAGATACAGTACTGAAAGAGTTGTGTTCAGTCACTAAAGAGTTTTGGAATTCTGGGCTAAAAGTGTTTTGTTTTCCCGAAGATCTGCCCAAAAATATCGATGAATTGCATGCTTTCTGTTTGGAAAACTCAGTCCGTTATGCCATTGCTTTGAAAGAGAGCTCAGACCCCAACCAATCAAATTTTATTCAGTTGTCCGCAAAACTATTCGCTTATGAAAAGGAACGCCATATCGACAAAAAGGCCGGAAATACTTCAGATATCGTTGAATATGTCATCCGAACGATAACTTCCCTTAAGAGCGAACTCAACAGCATTTCCACGAATTTCTGTTCGGAGCAAACAATTCCAAGAAGTGATTCCAATAAATTCTTAAGCAGTCAGTCGTCTATCTTCTCAAATGAGGTTAACTACAGCCAGACCTCAACCATCGGTTCAAACATTAGAGTGACTTTCATTTGCGATCGAAATCTCGGACCAAATAAGAAAAGACAAGAAAACAATATTATCTCTCATTTGTCGAGTGCTCTCAATTTTGTCGCAAACAACACAATCATTGAAGTGATTGCAGTCGACCTCCCCTTCAATGTTCTCAAAACAATGGCCGCAGAATTAGAATTTGATGTCGAAAACGACAGTAAAACGAATCGCGAAAAATGCAAACTTTTGGTTATGGATAAGCACTTAAGACATCGCAAACACATCGCAGATATCGTCGACACTGTATTTGAATTGAAAATTTATAAGAAGTGTCCCATTCTTTGCATAATTAGTATAACAGATAACATGAAATTCAAGATTTTGGGATAATTACTATTCAAACACTTTTGATGTCGTCTATTGATTCCGCCGTTCAAAGCGATCAGCACTTGATTTCAGGGTTATTATCATCAAAAGTCTTCCAGCGCTGGCCTTATCTCTATTTAATTCAATTTATTTACATATCTTTTGGCTCTGTTTTTGTTAATTTATTTATTAAACACTTATTGCTGTATATAATTACTATTCAATTATTGGATATTTGTTTCGTTTAATTATTTGATTTTTTCAAATTTATATTCATTTTATTATTCGATTAATTTTTTTTGTGGAAAAGTTTTGTATACTTTTGTCGAAATCAAAAACATTTTATTCGTTATTGAATTCATATTAAAGTAATTTATCGTTCAATTGATTTATTGAAAGATGCATTTGATTGATAAGAAGAGCAAAGCACAAGTAAACACCTTGCTAAGTCATTGCTCAGTCTAGTCAACTCAATTCTCTTCCTATTTATAAATTTAGGGAAAACTTTTGGTTTCTCTTATCGCTTACGAATTGATTTTGTGGCGTTTTTTGAGTCCCTCATCGCTCAGGGATTTCTTAAGTCAAGTATCGAATCACTTGAATATGATTTGATTCGTTAATTATTCTTAAATTGCGATCAAAGTTAAGCTCTGAACCTATTTTTCATATAAAAGATAATTATAATAATTGGTGTTAAGTATAGTAAAGAACATCGAATGTCATCAAAAAACTGATTGATTAGATATAAAACACTTAAAATTTTGTATTCAAGTGATTGTACTCATCGTTTGAAAGGAATCAACAGTTTCTCACAAATATTTTTAACAATTAATGTCTTTGAAAACTGTTGTCTTAGTTCTGATGTGAGTCGCAATGAATTTTAACAATTTGATTGCTATTCAAATTATCTTGATCATTCTGAAAATTCAGTCGATTTCTACCTCATATCCAAAATGTATGTCTTTTTTCAACAAATATTTGTGAGTTTTCTTAATTAATATAATATAAAAATTTGATATTTTGACTGAAATCCAGATTATATTCACAATTATTGCGGACAACAAAAGGGATCGATAATACATTTGGGACCAAATGGAAAGTCCGTGGCTTTGCTTAAACTGAAGCGCGAGACCTATAAACCAAATCTTGACTGCAATGTAACCATAAGAGCGCCCAATAATTATGGGATCATTGCTTATGTCAGTCGAATTAAATTACGAAAACTTCGATCTCTTGAAGACTCACTGGAAGTGATTTCCGACAATAATATGACTTCACTTAAATGGTTCGGAAATAACGAAGAGATGATTCCAAAAATTAATTTGATATCCACTGCAAACAGAGGAGAGATATATGTTTTGTTCAAATCTGAAAACTTTGTTCTTTCGCTTTCCAGCAAAGGATTCAAAATAGTTTTAACCACTTTTACGCGTAAGACATAACTCTAAATCATAATCGAAATAAATTTAATTTTTTTAATAGTCGGCAATAATGGCATTTGTGGACAAAATTCTTCGTTTAGTTTCAACTGTAATAACAAATTATGTGTCGATAAAAGACTAGGTATTATATTGTTTTCGAATTGATCAAGGTAACTTTAAAACTTTATTTCTTTCAGAATGTGATGGAATCAATAATTGTGTTAATTATTTCGATGAACAGAATTGCAGTAATAAATCAAATCAAATATATTTAATCGAAAACTAAAAATATTTTTGACTGAACTCTGATTAGGCGCCGGCTCTGAGACAATGATCGGTCCAATCGTTTTTGGAGTAACCGTTTTAGTAATGATTTTACTTATTATTATATTTATGACGAAAACAAATAAACAGAAACGAGAAGATATGGCGCGAAGATTCTCTAAGGCCTGCATTAGTGGCGGCCGACGGCTATCGACAATATTCTCAACGGATGTTCGCCGACCCGTTCCCACCCCAGAGCTACTCAATCGGTATAACAACGAACAGAATATTTACAACAGTGTTCCCATCATTTATGGGGCAAAAGACGAATTCAAACACAAGTTTGGCTCAAATGATGACATTCTCGAGAATTCAAGCGAAAGATCCAAAGAAAATATCAATCAAAACAATTAAATATAAATTATTAATAACTTTTTTGTTTCATTCATTTATTGCTATTTTGTATTTTGCTATTCAATAAAATATCGAAAAATTTAAATCAAAGCCAAACTCTATTCGAGTTATAATTTGATTCATTCATTGAATAATCTTTAAGTAGTTTTTGTTCAATGATTTGCTTTTTTTGTGATTTCAGAGTCATTTCGAAACGTTTGATATGATTTCAATAGAAACCAATATTTGTTTTTCTTTTATATTAATCGCAAAATATGTCAGACATTCAATTCATTCAATTAATAGAATTAAAGATAAAAACCAAAAAAGTATTTTAAAGAAAAATTATCGCAAATTAAATCTTATCTAACCTTCCGTTCAGTAAAATATGATTTCATATCAAATATTAGGAAACAAATGATTCAGAGATTAAATGAAATTAAAATTAAGTGAAATGTTTTTTCAAAATTGGAACAATTTACCTTATACAATACTTTAGAATGGATAATTAACCCATGTTATAATGTTACAACCTTGAATAATACATGTATTTTAGTTGAATTACATGTTATCTGATATTTCAATAAACTATTTATTTGATATATTTTTCAATTCATTTTATTTACAAATAATTTGAATAAAATTAATTTTTTTATAACATTAGAAATGAGTTTAAATTAAATTCGTATTTAAATGATATAAAAATTTTTAAATTCTTAGAGAAATAATTTAATAAATATTAAAGTGGCATAAAAGTTCTAGCTTGTTGAATCAAGCACCACAGCAAACACAGCCCAAAGTTTCACATGGACAGCATAGGATCTTCTTGCAGACACATTCAGTTAACCAACAGAGCAGACAACCCACAAGAATCACAATACCGACACAAACGGCCACAATAATCAAGATAGTTGTTAATGTCATTTCCATCTTTAAATTCAATGTATTTTTGTTTAGTTATTAATTGAAATAAATGTCTAATTCAACTGAAATTCACTCAAAGCGTTTGACGACAAAACTTGTTTTGCAGGTATAGTTTGGTTGCAGAGAAACGATCGCTAATAAGACGATAAGAAATGCTTTGTCTATGAAAATGATTGCACACTAATTGTGATATATTTCTGATTATTATTATAGAAACCATACATTCAATGGATTTGCGTTTAATCGCATTTTACTCTATCAACAAATAGCTTTCGAGTTATGATTCATTTTACGTGAATTTCCATAAAATAATGTCATTAATAATAATTAATAATTATATGTAAATGTCATAAATTTATCACTATTTTCATAACTCATAATAAACTTGCAATTATTGCATAGAATTATTGAGGAAATGAAATTAAGAGACCATTTATTTGTTGTTTAATAAATTATTGGAATAATATACCACAAGAAAGCCATAAGAAAGTTGAAGCGATTGTCATATAATTCACTCAATATTTCAATATTTTTCTCTTTAATAGAAAATCTATTTAATTAGATATCGAACGTATGTCTCGATATTTGATATGACTTTATATTGAAATGCATTTCTTTGCACTTAAATCGATTGGAAATCAATTAAACAAAGCATAAGAAAAAAGTTTTTATTTTTTATTGCATTCAATATAAAAAGCTGTTAAATGGATAATAGCTGTGGAATATAAAAAAACATTTTAAGTGTTTATTCATTAATAAAAATATTATTCTTTAAGAATCAAATGAATGGCATTTCTCTGACATAAATTGTAAGCAAAAGTCACTGAAATTTAGTGGTTTTTAAAGTAAAACCGAATCCAATGATTGGGTTTCGATTTTCTTCATGTGATTAATGAAAATCATAAATCGATTCTTCAAATAATAAATGAATTTTAATACTTTACTCAAAATAATTATCAATTCTTCAGAATATCATTTGAAAGACTCGATTATTTGCAAGATAGTGGGCGGTGCAAACAAGCTTGTTCAAATAAGGCTCAATTCAAGTTCATTTATATCAGAGATTAGGAATTAAACGAATGTTTTAATAATTTATATTAAATTTAATAAAAAAATTGTTATAACTATTAAAATAAGTACTTATTTTTCAAATATATTAAACTTTTGAATAGATTTATAGATTTTTAATCAAAAAATAATAGAATCGATTGACTTCTGGAGTCAGTTCTCACTGAATGTCTTCACTGATGTCTGATTCTATTGATAGCAATATAGCACTTCTGGTCATTTAGATTATGCCAACCGATGGGACCGATATCACACTCAGCACAGGCCAAGTATTTCATGTCTTCCACATTCTTACTGAACGCCATATTCTCGAACTGAAACATATCTGAAACGCACCAGAAGTCAGACAACACTTCCAAACGATTGGTGTCTTCGCTTCGAACCATAATTACCGGCAATTGTTTCTGTTATTCAAAAGTTATTCAGTCATTAAAATCCAATTAATTTGAGTTAATATTTACCTCAATTCTAACGAATATCGCGATATTAGGCCTCAGAAGAAGACAATTGCAGTTCAGACACAACAAACTCATTGAGTTCTTGCCGTCGCTGTCCAACAAAGAAGTGGTTTCTGCTTCTGTTGTCAATGGATTGTCGAGATCTTCAATGACTTCTTCGTTGGTTTCACTCATTATTAATATTTGAATTCAAACTTCAATTAAAAAAATTGTTAAACAAATACTGATTTCAACAAAAGCTTTAAAACTGAGACCAAAAATATTTGTGAGTTTTGCCAAAAATCTACTTCAAATCAATTCAAACATTAAGTGACTAAACATTTCAATTATTTTTTATTCAAAATAAAATACTTTTAATTCAATTTAAATTCAATATAAAAATATAAATAAAATTTTAAAGTTTTTCTCAAAATTGATTCTGGTGAAATATTGTAAAAAAGAAGCTCAGGTCAATTATTAGAAATGTTATTAACTTAAATGGGGGACAAAATTTGAAATGTAATGAAATGTGTTTTCATTGTTTACTTTCTACTCGTAGTCAGTCTATCGTCGATAACAACAAAACATTTTTATCATAAGTTTTGATTGATTTAAGAAATGAGTGTAAATACAAACACTTCCAGCGGTTTATCTTTTGTCACCGAAACACAACTCGAAGAGAAACGAAAACAAAGACAAGAAGAATGGCTAAAGAAAAGGACAGAAGATATGCCTTTGGGTTAAATCTATTGAATTTTTGTCTGATTCAAGTGATGACTCATTTTATTGTTTGTCATTTTAGAGGCTCCCGAAGAAGAATACGATCCGCGAACTCTTTACCAGAGACTCAAAGAGCAAAGAGACAAAAAGGATGAGGAATACGAAGAATCCCGAAAACTTAAAAATATGATCAAAGGGTTGGACAACGAAGAGATATCTTTCCTCGAAATGATTGACAACAATAAAATACAAATAGAGACACAAAGAATCAAAGAAGAAGTCGAAGCCATCGATGAGTTCAAGAGAGCTGTCAGTCATCTGAATAATGAAGAACAAGAAAAACGATTAAATCAATTCAAGAAAGAATTTTTCGCCAAAAACACACCAAACGAAAGCACTTCCAATAAAGTGGTCAAAAAGAGTTCTCAATCGGCACTTATGGCTAATTTGGTCCGAAAAAGGACTAAATCGGAGAATAATGAAGAAATAAATCCTAAAAAATTGAAATCAGAGGAAAAAAGTGAGAAAAATGACACCAATTCGAGTGAAAACTCAGATAAAAGTGTGACAATTGTCAAATGTATTGGAGTTCTTCCGGGACTCGGACTCTATGCCAGTGATAGCAGTGATTCCGAAGACTCATCCAATAGTGACAACGAGAGGGCTATTGATTTCAATCTAATCGTTAGACAGAAACGTAAGGCTCCGACACAAGAAGTGAAGATAGAGACCATTCAATCAAATCAATAATATTTCAAATCAATAAACATTTTATTTAGTAATCAATTGAAAGGAAATACATTTTATTCCCTAAAATTCGATAATATCTACAATTTTTTTCAATTCATAACTCAATTAAAGAAAAATTTAGAGAAAAACTTAAGAAATAATTCTAATGTTTTGAACTAAAACTGCGAAACAATATCTGAATAATTGGATCAGTTAGTGATGCGACACATCTTCAGAAGTGTTAGGATTTCCCTTTTCCCACATTTCGATGTATTGCTTCTTCCGGAGCTCTCTTTTGGCGAAATAATGAGGATATCGGGCCTTCTCTAAGGGGTGCCAATAGTCGCAGTGCCAGTCGGGGTACTCGTGATAGCGTTCAAAACAGACCCCTCCCGGAACGAATGCAAACTTCTTGGGCTGAGGATGAATATTGAGCCAGAGTTGTCGTTCCCCCTCATCCAACAACATCTTAGCCACTCTCATGTCCTTCACGTGTCTGTGTTTCTCAAACTCAGCCCTAACTAATGCCAGTCTGTATCGTATTTCAGGTCTATTCAAATGTTTAAATAAATGTAAAACAAATAGATGTGTCATATGTTGTGTCATACCTTTCCTTAGACCAGGACTCCTCGTTCTTGCAAATCCTTTTAAATAGACTCTGAACCCGACGGGTGTGCGACTGGACATCCCTTTTCAGGTACTGAGCGATTTCAGTAATGGGACGACCCGTTTGGACAGCCATTTGTCAATCAAAAGACACCTAAAACTGGTCTCAAATGAAGATTAAATTATTGTATCAATAGATCAATAGATTAGTAAACAATCAAAACTCCATCAAAAGTGTTGACAATAATTACGTTCAAAATAATTATGAAATTAAAGTTTTATTTTGATTTGAATTTGAATTGCAAATAAACCGGGTCTTAATCTTGTTTAGTTTTCATTCTAATTATCAAATAATAGCCAGTTGCATTATGTATTTTAACAATTATGAATAATTATAATCTTGGTCAAGCCTTAAATTGCAAACCTTTGCCCTATTTTCCGCTGAAAATCTATTTTGTCATTAATTTAAAATATTTTTCTTAATGTTTAACCCAATTATGGAAAACAATTACATTAAATGTTAATAAAATTTTAATCTTAACATAAAATTAATCAAAATTAATGAATAAATGTTTGAAAAATGAAAGAAATTGAATGATTGTCAGTAAGTGGTGGTAACTGAGCCTATGATATGATACCAGTGCCAGAGTCTGGCAGACACTGCACTTCATTCAGTGTTTAGTGGGAGGAGATGTCAAACGGGTTTGTATTGCATTCAATACATTCATTGAATTCATATTTCAGTTTAACAGTGAGTCTAATGTAGTGGAAGTCTGTCTCACTATTACTTAATTAATTGAATGTTAATTAAAGATAAGTTTCTTTCAAAACAATATCCAAAGCGTCAAAAATGTCTATAAAAGGATCTCTAACTAAAGAACTCAATGGTAAGCGATATTCAATATTTTGTTGATTTCTTGTCAAAAATCAATTGAATTTGAAAACCAAAACAAAAATAAAAAGTCAATTATGTTTTGAATGCAATATTTGTTTCCGTATTTGTTGTGCCAAAAGTCAAACCAAAGCCAAACCCAAAACAACTCATATCTAATGCATTCAAATATTCATTAATTTTTTCTTACAATTAATCAATTGTTTAAATATTTAATAAATAAACTAAAAATACGACAAATAATTGCATTAATTTTTAAATTCCTTGAATTAGTCAAAGATTTGCAAAAAACAATTGTCATTCAGTTTACGTTAATTTGAAGAAACTTTAATTTCTATTGACTTTCAATTGACTCCTATTTTATTGGTTTTTTTGTTTTCAATCAAATACTAAAACAATAAACAAGTGTTCAATTGAATGACTAATTCAGAAGATATTGACAATACTTTCTGTTAATCAGTGAAAAAATGTGTTGTTTTTGTCGTTTTATTGAAAGCTTAGATTATTATCAAAAGTCTGATCTTTTTTAAGCAATTATTAGTAAAAGTTGTCTTTACTTTCATTTTAATTATAAAACAATTTGAAGACAATTTTCTCCGCTTTGTTGCCATTAAATGAATTGGAAATTATTTTGATTAGTATTTTGAGTGAACGATTTGCAAGGACTCAACTGAACTACATATATAGTTAAAGTTTAGACGGAAATAATTATAGAGAAAATTGAAACTTAAAACGGATTTTACAATAAATTTCAATTGAAAATCATTTGAGTCTATATCTGTTTAACTAAAAGCAATCTTTTTGTTTATTAAACCGTTTTAAACAAATTTTGATCGATTTTCGGTCGATTGTATTTGAGCCAAATTTTGCGAATCCTATCAACTTTTTATGCTTTTTAACTATAATTTAGGTTTTATTTCAATAAAATATTCATTAGTTTTATCCGAAATGAGTTTCAGTTCTAAAAAGGAGTGGAAATGATCTGAAGCTAAAAAATAATGACTTCTCTGTTATTCGTATTTCAATAAAATATTGATATCTTTAGAAATATTTAGTAAATTGACTGAAATGTGACACAATTTTGACATTATTTCGTTCAATCGATTTATTATTAGTTTATAATTATTTGAAATCTGAAATTTTTATCGATATTTTCAGAGAGTGTTTCCGCTCTTTTGGGCCAAAGCGTCAAAATATCTCTAAAATGTTTGGTCAAAATGGAGATCAAAAACGAGAAGACAGAGAACAAGATCTTAGCGTTCAGTGCCTGTCGTCTCTTCATATTGACGGCCAAAGTGTCGACAAAAATAGAGCAGACATTCCATTATTTAGACATTCATTCAATTGAAAGCAAACGTAAAAACCAACTGACAATTGGAATCACTTCTGAGAACAAGTCATTCACTTTTTATTCTGTGGACGCAAACAATGGCGAAGAAATTAATTTAATGATAATACAAATGGGAACCGCACTGAAGAGGATATTCCCTCAAATACCTCTCGAGTCATTCATACGTAGGCTTGAAGTCGAGCCCTCCTCTCGATTGCAACCAATGATTGAATACAATCAAAGCGTCGAACAGAGGGCTAACCTCAACACAATTGAGAACCCGTGCGGAGGCTTTTCTACTCAATACGCCTGTCTTTGTGATTATTTGGGGGCTAACTATCGAGAGGAGGTGGCCTGGGATATCGACACCATCTACTCGACGCATAACAGCACAGAATTATCTCTTTTAGACTTTGAACACTTGGATTCCAAAGATTTTGTGGCCATAATCGCAGCCCTCAGTTATAACGGATGGTTCACTAAATTCAGAGCCAGTTCTGTAAAAGTGTTTTCGAGTCACACCACTAATGAAATCGCGGAACAAATCATTCAATTACTTAAGAGATCCACAGTTTTAGAAGAAATATATTTAGACAATACGGGACTCAAATCTGATTCTCTTAATAAACTATTTCTGGCGCTTCTGTCCAACAGTCAGACATCACTTCATTTTATAGATGTGTCCAACAATTTGATTGAAGATAAAGGTTTGAAAAGTTTAAACGGATTTCTCGCCAAATCATATGCCATTAGCGACGACTCATCCACCAATAGTGTCAGTAAATTACATAAAGGATTGACTCATTTGAATCTTAGCCATACATCCATCACATCTAAAGGAGTATCAGATTTATCCGATTCATTGTCTTTAAACAAAACAACTTTCCTTTCTCTGACTTATTTGAATCTTAGCGGTAATGTCCTCAAAGATGACGTCAACGTAAGTCTTGCTCTGATTTCAACAAAATATTTGAATTGATTATAAAAATTGATTGATTTACAGAAGTTATATAATTATTTGGCACAACCCAATCAAATCACTCATTTGGATCTGTCGGCCACTGAATGCTGTTTAGACACAGCTTTCGGGGCTCTTCTCAGGGGATGCACTCAAAAGTTGGTTCACTTGAATCTATCGCGAAATCAGTTCAGTAGTAAAAAGAGTCACAAAGAGGTGAACGTTCCGCCATCTTTCAAAGCCTTCTTCACATCGACAATAGCCCTCAAGACATTGAATTTGTCATCCAATCGATTGCCGTCAGAAGCTCTTAAAGCTATGCTCTTAGGGTTCGCCTGCAATGAAATATCGACAGACGTTCGCATAGATCTGAGCTCTAATGAACTCAAATCAAACGGAGCCACTGTTCTTGAGTTTGCTTTGGGAGGCATTCGATGCATCAGTGGATTAGATTTGAGTGACAATGGATTTGATTTGGATGTGACGAATGTCATCAATTCTATCGGCAAAAACAAATCTATTAAATACCTATCAATCGGAAAGAATTTCAATTATATTAAACCAAAGTATTTATTGTTTTTCAAAATATCTTAAAATTAATTACATTTGTATAACATTTATCTTCAGACATATGCCGCGAGTCCTCGAATCACTTGTCCATCTATTGCAAGACGAAGATTCTGTATTGGAATCCCTTTCCTTAGTTGACTCTAAATTGAAAAACGATACCTGTCTTGTGATCAATGCTTTGGGGTCTAACCAATCATTGGTTAACATCGATGTGACCGGTATTTCATGTTTAATGAGAAACTATTAAAGCATTGAATGAGTTGTTTGACGAACAGGTAATTTAATGGGTCTGACCGGCGCTCGAACTCTGGCCAAAGCACTTCAGGTCAACGCAAAGCTGGAAACTATTTATATGGACCGTAATCTGATCCCCACCTCAGGATTTGTTGATATCGCATACTCTCTCGAAAGGAATTTCACTCTGAAGTATATGCCTGTGCCGGTACAGGACGTGCAGACAGCCATGGTCAAATTACCCGAACGCACTGAAGCCGCTATCACTAAAATCCAAGAACTTTTACGCCGAAACAATTTGCCGCAAACTATCCTTAGGAATAGTCGTCTGCACAGCCCTCATATGCAAATCGATTCCAATGTCTATCAAATGGTCGACAAACTGGCCGTTCATTTGAATGATGTATTGAATGACAATAAAAAGTCTTCCGAAACGTTTGAGTTAAGTGTAAAGGAAGAGGAGATATTAAGAGCTGAAAGTTATCTGAAGGACGCCTCCAATGCGAGACACCTTTTGACTGATTTATACCAAAAACTCATTTATCCGGAATCATCAGACAGTGGGCGCCGACTCTCAACGTTTTCTGTTTGCAAACCAATTGAAGCAAAGCTTTTGGAAACGGCTTTAGAGTTGAAGACGACATTTGAGGCTCACATAAACAGCGCGACCGCAGCGATGATCGAAACAATTCAAGAACAGTGTCCGCACGTCATCGCCGATAGTGATAGACTTCAAAGTGAATTACACCGTATTTTCAATAATTCAAAGAACTCTCCGTTTGTCCCTTCGCTTAACTTTTTCCAGACCTGTCTGACTGATAGTGTCGGCACTCTTTTAACCACTAAAATAGAAGAAATACTTCAGGGAATTGCGGCTCAGATTTGTGATAAAGTGCTGATTGAAGTCTCTGATTGTCTTTCTTCAAGCCATAGAGCGCTGACAGGACAGGAACAGAAACAATCGTTAAGTCAAAGAAGTTCTACTCCGGATGTCTTGCGAAGTAGAACTTGGATTGAGGGAAGTTGTTCTCGAGAGTCATCCACTGAAGGAAATCTATCCATTGATGCAAATGTTGCCGAAGAGTCGGCTGTTGTGAGTATTAAGTCTTTAATTGCTTTGAATTACTAACAAATAAAAGCAAATCTAATGAATCTATAAATTAATTTAATGCTGCAGTGGTTGGCCTGGCTCAATCTTGTGAGTCAACTCTACCTCTCTTTTGCTTATTCTCTCTTTTAATTGATTTCATTATTAAATCAATTAATTAATGATTTTATTTAAGGCGACGCCAAAGCAGTCGAACCAAAAAAGACAAAGTCTTTACGTTCGGAGACTAAGACCGCAATCAGTTTTGGACGGACTCACATCCGATGATATTCCAGACCTATTACCAAAGGCTGACAGTTCTAAGAGTGGGTTGAGTTCAATCGATTCTAGTCTATTGACTTCTGCCAGTACTGACAAATTGGAGCACTTGGCGAAGTCCAGACCAAAAAAACCCAAAACGCGAGCACCGACTCGAGCGGGCCTTCCCTGCAATACACAAAATGCAAAACTAGAGAAAGAGATTACTACAGAGAGTAGTGACAGAGATTCCAAATTAGATGAAGGGTTGGACACATTCTTCAAGAAGAACAGCTCATCAGAAGCTCCTCTTAAGCCACAAATCCAGCCCAGAGTCGGTCTCTTCAAGAAGTTAGGGATTAAAAGTGATTATCCCTCAAATCATTTGAACTTAAAGTCAAACGATTCTAAAAGGGATACAATCGATGAGATGACGACTTCAGGTGTGGGACAGACATCACTTTTATCTGCGCGTATCGATGAAGTGACGCGTTCGCGATCGTCACCAAATTTGGGTAATAAGAGACCGACGACTCAACCCATTCCTATTCCGCGAAACAACTCTCCCGGAGCTGAAGAGATAACTAATATTTTGGATTCTCACGAAAAAATGACGAGTCCTTTGCCTACAGAACGCTCCGACCTATTGGCAGAAATGAGAGTCAAACAGGGAAGACGTTCTTTAGCGCCCACTCCTACTACTCCTCCCATGACAACGAGCACAGAATCAAATACTAGTAATACAAATACTTCTAGTATTGGACCCAATCCTCTACAGGGCGTCAAACTAAGGGCAACAGTCTTTGGAGATGTCTTATTGAAGTCTCCCATTAAAATTCAAAGCACTGCCAATGAAGAGCTCAGCACATCTATGACTGACTCCAATCGCTCATCACTTACGCGACAATCAAATGCTCCGCCACTCAAACAAAGGCCAAAATCAGTGGTCGGACTGATTGGCGCTAAATTTGAGTTGTCCTCAAATACTAAAGAAGAGAAAATCGACACCGAATTGGAGACAACGCAGGGCTCGGACTCGAAAAATGGAGTCAAGAGATCAAGTTTTTTGTCGAAATCCCGGTCCAACTCGACGTCATCCAACTCTTCGACTCACAAATAATGTTAATCTTCCGCCGCTTTAACCGATTTTTGCAGTCATTAAGGAATTCGGTGCCAATCATTGCAATCAGTTTTTCATTTTATTTATTATTAAATTTTAAATTCAAATAAAGGTTTAAACGAATCGATTATCGATTTTCTATGCATTCATTGATTTGTTTATTAGTTTTAATATTTATTAATAAATTTTGCGATAATTTTGGAATTGATATATTGTTTTCTAAATTAATCGAACATTCATTTATTGACATATTCTCAAATGTTGATTGAGCAAGGTCAACATAATTTTAATCGAGGTTAGATTTTCAACAAAAATTTCTGACAATTTGTGAGTAATTTTGAGTTAAATAAGAGATATCTAAAACTTATTTCAATTTAAATTATAAATCAGTTTCTGAGTGACAGTGAAGACATGCGCTGTCTTTCCATTTGTTTTGTTTATTAATTGAGTTTAAAAATAGTTTTTTGAGTCAACTCTCAATCAATTGACTCAAAGTTTAGTTTAGTTTTAGGATTAGATTATATTTTTTGTGATCAATATTTTTAAGTAATTAATAGTTTTTTTAATTATTTTTATTTATTATAAAAATTATAAATAAAATAATGAATGAATGAAATGATGAAAAAGATATCTTTCGTCAAACTTAAGGACAGATTTATTAAGAAATCAAAAAACAAATCCAAACAAAAAGAAGATAAACAAAAGGATAACACAAAAGAAGATGAAGAATATGAGGGATCCCAACAACAACTACAACAAGAAGAAGAAGAAGATGGCCGTCGGTCTCAACGGTTTGACATTCATTACGACAGACTCTCTACTAATTCAGAGACCAATCAAAACGATTCAAACAATGGTTTGGAAAGCAATCAATTGATAAGATTTCCGACAGTTTTGTTGCAATCGTTCAGAAAAAAGTTCAAAAGAAATAAAAACAAACAAAAAGTGAATCAAATCTCAGAAATGATTGAAACAAAACCAGAATCGGGTTATCATTCAAATGATGGCAAAAACAAATCCAATCGAAATTCAATTGAAATAAACGATTCAAATGATATCACTATTGAAGATATCTTAACCGCCGATGTCTCGCATCTAAGTATTGATATCTCAGAAGAACTGAATTCTATGTCATTGTCTTCAAAACATCCAATCGATGGGCAAAATGCAGACAAAACGGAACAAAATTTAAATAAGAAATCGGAGAAAAAGTATACTTTAGTCGAAGAAATCGAGAGAATTGTTGGCAACGGATGGTATTGGGGGCCAATCACCAGAAAAGAAGCTGAAGACAGACTCAAAGACCAAACGGACGGCTCTTTTCTAGTGCGGGACAGTTCTGATGACCACTACTTGTTTAGCCTTAGCTTCCGGTCATTCGGTCGGACACTTCACACACGCATTGAATACATAAACGGTTTGTTTAGCTTTTATTCTAACGGTTCGACTGATGGCAACTCATCTCTAATTGATTTGATACACCACTCGATGTCAAACTCAGAAAAGGGTGTCTTCTGCTACTCTAGGGGTCGGTCTCCTGTCTCGCCATCATTTCCGGTACGATTGACGCGACCGGTGTCTCGATTTAGTGAAGTCCGTTCACTACAATACTTATGCAAATTTGTGATCAGACAGTCCACAAGTTTTAGTCAAATTCAAAGCCTTCCGCTCCCGAAAAGTATTAAAGGATTTATTGAAAACACTATTTATTAAACTTTTGTTTTTAATCTAAAAATTTTAACCACTTTTTAATCGCTTTTCATAAAAAAATATAATAAATGTATTATTTATTTCAAAATAAAAAATAAAAACAAATTTTCATTGAATTTGAGTCAAAATCCAATTGCAATGAATCGCGCGCTTAATGTAATAGAATTGACTTTCGATCAATTAATCCATGAAATGATTTTTGGTTTTATCCATAGATTGAGTCTTAAAATATAAATAGATATTCAATTTTTTGCCAAAAAGTTAATAATTTGAAAACATAATTAGAAAACAGATTTGACTTCATTTAAATTCTAATGAGTAGTGAATATTCAGTTCAAAGACCAGCCGTTGGGTCCAGACTTTCAGTAGAGCTCTACCAGAGTTTCATCAATTATTTGGATAATGAGAGCAAAAGAATGCCTTCAAAGCACTTATTGGTCAGAGAAATGACCCAAACTATGAATTCGAGCGCAAAGAAGACAAATAATGCCATTCGAAAGAAATTCCGTAATTGGACTAAACGTATGGTCCTCTCCAACGGAGTTCTGGTCCACAAATTATCAAATAAAGTGATAATTCCCGAAACGCTATTCTTTGATACAATTAAGAAAATACACGAATCCATTCCTCAACACTTGAATGTCACGCAAACGGTTCGAGAAATTAAGTCTCGGTTTACGTGGAGTTCAAAAAACTTTGGAATGAATTTGTCGGACGTTTTGACGGCTTTGAGTAAATGTCAGCACAAAAAGTGCCAAAAAAGTGTCGAAATTATTAAAAGTAAAATTCAATTAAATGGCTCAGACTCTCGTCAAAAGCTATTGACAGAAGAAAACCATAAATCTTCGGATGGGGATGAAGACGAGTCAAGTCTTCTAATGGATGTCAATCAAAGTTCACAATCAGTTGAATCCAACCCTTCGTCTGAAAACTGCGAAAAACTTTTCAAAGATTTACTTTTTGGGATCCATTCGATGCAAATTCACATCAATTTATTCAAAGTTCACAAATTCAGAAGAAATCAACCCCTAAGAGAAGGTATGGCTTTCAGACTGAACTTCAAATTATTCTATTTTTTATTCTTTTCACTTAAAAAAGGTATTCAAAGATGTGAACAACTCGTCCAACAAATAAGATCTTCACTTCCATAGATTGAACTCAAATATTGAAAATATTTATTTTATTTACAATTTTAAGAGAAAAAAATTAGTTTTCAAACATTTTGTGATTTTATAATAAATTTATTTTGATTTCTTGTATCCGTCGTATGAATCATAACCCCCATAACCGCCCCCATAACCACCGTATCCATAGCCACCATATCCTTTATCTGTTAATCCTTTCAATAAAAGACTGGCCACAAGTTTTTTTGCAGCTCTATTCAGATCATTATCATATCCGCCGACTCCATAACCACCATAACCTCCATATCCCTTTCCATAACCTCTTGATCCATAGCCTCGAGAACCATAACCTCGAGAACCATAACCTCGTGAACCATAGCCTCGAGAGCCATAGCCTCGTGATCCATAACCTCGTGTTCCATAACCACCCAAACCGTGATAACCACCAGAATATCCACCGATCAGATAATCTCCAGGACCTGCGTAACCCTTTCTATATGCCTCGTAATCATAGCTATCAACGGAATCGTATCCATCATATCCTCCGTATTTCGCTATTAAATATCAAATAATAGTTTGAATACAATTAAAAAGTTGCATGATTATTTCACTTACATCCAAATGTTTCATTTATCACAATTAATAACACAATAAACACCAATAACTTGAAAAAAAGTTTTGCAAGATTAATTTTGAATTCGAATATTCAATGAAATAGACTTACAATTGATTTCATTTCGAGTTTTAGTCAATTTCGAGGATTTAACTGAAAGAAAGTAAAAGTTTTAAAACATATGACAATAGTTTTTACTTTCGAGAGCTTTTATACCTGAATACCTGCGCTGACCCTTAAAATTACTCAACGCTTTCAAGTAATAAAAGTATTGCATAAGTGAGTGTCAACAACAATTGGGTTTACCCATGTCCTCCCAGTCCTAACGGTGACCCTCAAAATCGCTGTTAGCTTTTTGGAAACACTACTCTACTCTATATTATGTGATTACAACTGATTTTATCGACGGAATAATTACTCATTTTTCATATTTTTTCGATATTTGTTTAGATTTTATCGCAAATAATGATTGAAATGAATTAATGAATAAACAAAAGTGAAAATTAGAGCGATTTGTGAAAACAATTATCCAATTAATTAATAACTTATCGGAGATTATTAGATAAAAGTTCAGAAAGATTTGTCTTTTTTTTATTTATATATTTTTGGATAAAACAAATGAAATCTTTTTAATTGATTTATAACTTTAAGGCAATTATTTTCATATTTATATTGTTTTCTTTCGTCCCAATTATTGAACACAATTTGCAATTTGTTTTAATTGACTTTTATTTTTGAAGAAATAAATTAAATTGAAAGATTCTCTTCAAATTACCTTGCAAATTCTAAACAACTTTCTATTTAACATTATTTTAGTTGAAAATTGAATAAAAAAAAACTTGATAGTTTTCATATTTCAAGTTTTAAAAGAAATATTTGTACAAGGATTATTTTCATCAATAGAGGAAGGGTTTGAATAAATTTAGCCATAGATTTGAAGATTGACGAGATTATAGTGGCTCATAGATCAAAGTGAACAGTAGTACCTAGTACAAATTGTGGATGTGTCACAAGGACTCAGAACCAAAATTGACTCAAATCACGAGAAAACATCGTTTTGTGTGCTTTTATTAAATTGATTCGAAGAATAGAAAAATGAATAACTAATGAGTTATTAATTGATAAGACGGTGCTCTTCAATGCCATTCAAAGGAAGTCAATTAATAGACTTTAAAATCTTTTTCTTAATCTAATGAGTAGTTTGTAATCAAAAATAACATTCAATTGAATGGAAATTATGTTTTAATCAATTGTTTTATCGACTGATTTCATTGATTAAGTTGTTTTGACTGAAGAAGTGCTGAGTTGTGGCACAACTTGTGTTAAGTAAAGTGAAAGTCAAACTAATTATTGTTTTATATTTGTCTCATTAAATATGATTTTGAGCTCTAAGACAAAGAAAAAAGTCCTCAATTTATAGCTCTACCCATACCTCAATCCATACTTCAATACTCAATCCAATTAAAACTAAAAGTTGAGGACCGCCTGGAATTGGTTGTCATTTCCGTAAATAAGGTGTATATATATAAAGACAAAAAATGATTGTCCGCTAAAATTGGCTGAAAATTCATGAGATTTAGACGAAAACCAAAACCTTCTAAAAAATGAAATCAATGGTAAAAAGTTCTGTTTTCTAAGTTTTCTCCGAATTTTATTTTTTCTGTTTAAAAGTTTTTAGTTTTCTTATTAATCGTTTCAACGCTAACCATATCGTCGACCACTTATATCAAAGGTTATGGACACGGATACGGCAAATATAGATACTACGGAGGGTATGGTTATGGAGATGAATATGCACACGACTATTACAGTTACTACTATCCATACTATTACGGTATGTTTTAGTCATATAAAACCTCTAAATAAATAACAAAACGACAAACAATTTGGATTTTCCTTAAAGGTTATGGCTATCCCTACTATGGCTATGGATATGGACACCATTATTAATGGGCTATAAATCAGCGAAAGTTCAGTAAATTCATTAATAATGAGTTGAAAAAAGTTTGTGACAAAAATCAGATAAAAATTATTAATTATTTGATAATTGAGTGAAAATTTGTTAAAAAGAAATGAAAACTTTTTTCTTCAATTTTTTTATTTGAAATAATTCAATATTTTTGATGAAATTACTTTAATTATAGTTATTTTCATTGAATTCAAACTCAATTAAGAATGTATTCAATGAAATGCAAAACAATAGGATATCTGACAGATATTATCTGTTAAACGAAAATCTGATTTAATATAAATAGTATTAAATACAGTTTTGGTATACAATCGAATGTAAATCCAATAAATCTTTTGATAAATGATTTCTATATATTATCACTGAATTGAAATTTGATTAAAACTGAAGATTTCTTAAAGACATGAATTGTTCGACCACTTCGTCGGTAACTAATTTACGTCTTTCCTGTTGTTCGGACACAAGTTTTTGTAAGATTCCAATCAATTCCTTCTTAAGATCACCGGTCAATAGCTGTCCACTGCTATATTCAGACCTGATTTGTTCCAATCGATTGTCGTCTTCCATAAAAAACTTTAGGTATTGAAAGGCAATATCGATATCACAATTGCCTCCATTGGTTCGGTGCTCTTCAATGGTAGCCCCACCTCCAGAAAAGGCATACCTATTGATCTTATTTTTGATTTGGTTGGGAGTGTCCGTCAAAAATACGGCATTATTTGGATCCGAAGCACTCATCTTAGTCTGGGCTCCGGTCAGCGCCGGTAGAAATGAAGAGTGGATTAAAGCCGGCTTTGGTAGAGATAGACGCGGGGCTACGTCACGGGTCATACGGAAGTACGGGTCCTGGTCTATAGCACAGGGTATAAGACAGGGAACGTCTTTCTTGCCCTTAAATATGAAAGGGAACGACGAACTGAAAGAGGGCGCCGCCTGTATCGCAGGAAAACTGATTTTGCCGATGCAGTCGCTGTCACCGAATCCGAAGATACCTTTCACCTGATTGAAGGTCACACTTCTTTGCACTCGAATTATGTTTTCGTAAAATTCCGGACATTTTCTGCAAAATTCAAATATATATTGAGTCAAACAATTCAACAGAAATTGTATTAAAGTATTTCTAACCCAATGAATGACAGGTCCGAAAAAATAAAGGTTTTGTTTACATCAAAACCCATAGCAATGATGTCTTTGATGTTATCTTTGGCCAATTTTTTCGCGTTTTCTACCGTTAAGTCTTTCCACAAATACTTCTCGTCGTCTGTCAGTTGTATGACAAGCGGGACATCGAAGGCCTGTTGAAGCCATTTAGTGAATATAAAAGGTATCAAATGTCCCAAATGTAGAGCTGAAGACGACGGACCCCTTCCAGTGTACAGAAAGAATGGTTTCTTCTCTTCGTATCGCTTCAGTATGAGGTGAAGGTCGCGATGGGAGAAGAATATACCTCTTCGGAGGAAATGGTGAGCCTTTTGGCCAATCACTGCCTCTATTCGGGAGAGAATTGTTTCATCGATTTTACTGCAACCGAAACGAACTGTCGGTTAAATAAAATGTTTGATTAAGTCTTTAATTAATCCAAATCTTAATAATTAATTACCGATTAGTTTCTCGTAATCGACTCCCGTCTGAGATTTGGAGCAGACATTCCAAGGATCCACTTTATCGTCGATCTCTTCGTTATCTTCCGATTGTGTATCACTTTGCGGACCATTTGAGTGATTATTCAAATCCTGTTTATTCAATGAATCGCTTAATGTTTCAATTTTTTCACTCAATATTTCGGCCATTATTTCAAATATTTTCGTATTTTAATAATTATTTCAATAAATAATGAAATTATTTTAATTAATTTTAAGCCACAAATTGATAATTCAATCAATTAATGTGTTTATGAATATTAAAAACTATTAAATATTTAAAAATTATAATAAATATTGATTTATGAAGACATGACTCAATTGGGAGAAAGTGCTTTGAAATAGTGGACAAGTATTGAGTAATCCTTTAGTAGTGCTGTTGTTGTGCCACATGTTTACCAATAATGCCTTTCAAAGCACTTTTGTAATCAACGCTCAATTCCTATAACTATTGACATATGGGACACAAATCTCATTCCTATTGAAATCAATAAGAAATTGAATTTTACTATTTTTAAACTCAATTGACAGGTATTTCAATGATATTTTAATTGAGATGCCATTAGTTTTAAAGTGAAATTAGTATTACTTCTCTCACTTAAATGCAATCAATTATTTTTGACTCTTTGATGGCAATACCGGTTCAGACACTAAAAGCTGTTAAAAGTTGGAATTCTTGGGAAAATATGACTTCAATTGAACTTCAATTTTGTTAAATCCATTCATATTTAGAACACGTTTTGATGTTTAGTATTCAACTGATTGTCATTAATGAATAAATTCTAACATTTAATGACTAAAAAACAATTTTAAAATCTTTGATCAATGAATTGACCATGATCATACTTTTGAACTTTATTCAAATTTTAAAGAATTTTATGTAGAAGAAAGTCATTTGAATGACAAAAGTAAATGTCTTTATTTGATTTAAATTTGAACTGAGATTCAATAATAATTCAATAATAATAATAATAATAATGAGTTTGAATACTAAAATTGTTCTTGCTAACTTGTCCTTTCTATCTTCACATGGCTTCTCTTCGGCGGAAAATACAGTGGATTTTTCATTTGGTTTTTTGTTAATAACCTAAATGTTAATAATAAGAGAAGAGAAGATAACTAGGTCACTAATATTGTGTGACGTATATTTCCAAGTTGGAAATTCCCTTTTTTCGTAGATTCATAAGTTTGGTCACAGAATTTGACAGTTTACATTGTAACTTTACAAGGTTACTTTTGACAGAAATCCAAATATTGAATTTTAATTTCATATTAAATAACAGTTTTTCCAAAAAAGAAATTTAAAGAAATAAATAAAATATATATGAAATTGAATATAAAAAAAACATTAGATTTGAAATCTTGTTATTAAAAGAAATATATGTTTAGAATAATTGAACTTTTATTCAATATTTTGTTTTGAAGTAAAGTTTGCGTTATTTTTGAATAGATTTTCCGCAAAAACTGTTTATAAATAAAAACAAATAAAAGAATGAATTCTCGGAATAATTGACGAATCGATTCCATTATTGACTAAATGCTAATCAAAACGGGTCTTCAGTTTTGTTTATATTTATTATTATCTCAAGTATTGGCCAAAAGTGATGGCAATCGAGTTGTTGAGCTCAACGACAAGTTTGTAGAATTGATTTCACGTGATTCTGAGTGGAGGTCATTTATTGTATTATTTTATGCACCATGGTGCCATCACTGTCAACAAATTGAGCCAATTTGGTCACAAGTGGCGCAACAGCTCCACAATAAAGACCAGAATATATTTGTCGCGCGAATCGATTGCACTAAATATACGTCAGTTTCCACTCATTTCGCGATCAAAGGATTTCCGACCATTTTATTCATAAATAGAGACAAAAGAATTGAATTTCGCGGCGAAAGAACCAAAAAAGATATAATCGATTTCGCCCTCAGAGTCAATGGACCCCCCGTTCGGACAATCAATGACTGCAATGAAATCCAAGGCTTAAGACAAACACATGAAGTGTTTTTCGCTCATTTCGATCAAAATCTAAGCGAAAACTTTACAGGAATTGCTTCAAAGTATCAAAACATTGATTGGTTTTATTACTCTTCACTAAATTGTAATCCATTTTCAAACGGAATATTTGCCATAAAATCCAATAATTTCCACAAAAAATTCGGTAATTCTTTGATTTATCTGAAAAATAATGACAAGAATCTTACGTTTAGATGGAAATGAGTCAGAACTGGAGGAATGGGTTAAAATTGAGAGATTTACTCAATTTGTCAAGATAACTAATGGCAACTTTCATCTACTCCTTCAAACTCGTGAGTCATGTCTTCAATCTATAGATTTGTTTTAATTATGTTTTAATTTTAACGAAAGGCAAGAATCTAGTGATCGCTGTTATCGAAGAATTCAAATCAATGGATAAATTAAATCCAAAACACAAAGGATTTTATGATATAATGGAATCAATTGCTTACAGTTATCCAAATCAGAAACAATTGATATTCGGCTGGACTTCAGAGATAACAACAATAAACTCGATAGCGATTCGAGCGATCAATCCGTTACCGAATCTGATTGTCATAAACTCGACTACACTTCAGTATTACTTAATTGAAAGCGATCTCAACACTCATAATATCGTCTCATTTTTAGACGATTTAATTCAATTCTCTCCCAAATTAAAGGCAAGACTTCATACAAACTATTTTCAAAATATTTATTCTTATTATTGGTGTTAGGCTTCGGGAGGGGACAGGTTTTGGCACAGAATCCATAGAATGGCTTTCGACACAATTACTTCATTAGTGAGTATGTATTACGGGAATCCTGTCCTCACTATTCTGCTGTTTGGTCTGCCGTCTGCCTTCCTCTCCATAATCATATACACGACCTGTTTCTCAGACATTCTCGACGCCAAAGATGACGAGGAAGACAATGGCGAAGAAGGTATTACTTCTTTAAATATTATTCAATTGGTTTTTCACTCAATTTTGTTTAACCAGATTCTGAAGGACACGAGAAACGGGATTAATGTCGTAATTATCTTTAATTAATTGTTTTTTATTTTTATTTTTTGTATTTATTTTTATTTTATTTTCTAATAAAGTATTTGAGAAAACAGTAATTTCTGTACAATTTTTAAAAAGATTTACAATAAAATAAATTATTAAAATCTAAGACTAGTTTTGATTGCATTTCAATTTAAATCGATAACTATTAGCGATATATCGTCTCTAAAATTGCGAACAACTGATTGCGGAAGAGTTAAGTAAGTGACGAGTCGTTGATGTCGTTTCAATTGCTGCTGATATTGATCTAACTGTTGGTCAGTCGAGGGGTCGGCCCCCAGAGCCGTTCTGATCAGATGAGTGGCGCAGTTCTTGTCCTCAATCAAGTCGTCGTCGCGAGTAATCTCATCGAATGAAGTGATGGCAGGTTTTGCTCTCGGCTTTAGTTTCTCATTGATTTCACCCAAAGTGGTGTTCGCCTCAAAAACGATGCGATCCTTTGAATCATTAGATTCTTGTCGTTTGAATCGTTCTTTGAATTTATGGACGCATTTGACTACTTTTCGTGAGGCCTCGAAGTGATCCCACAACCCATCCGTCGCTAATATTATATTTTTAGAGTTATGTTCTTTGAGATCACTTAACGGCAAAGTTGTGATCTCAGGCTTACAGGTCAGGTATGGAGGCGTCAAATAATGAGCTGGAATTATGTGAGAACCAAAAGCTCGGGTTAGCCCTAATTTCTTCATTTTATCGACAGTCCATTTGAAGCTGAAATCTCCAAAAGCTCTTAAAGGCATTAATTGTCCCAAAAGTCTTTCATTTCTTATGATATAGTTTTGTTCGCTTTTGGGATGTTCTCCAATAACTCGTTTCAGTTCAGAAATATTATCGCTATTATGCTCTCGAGAGAGGTCTACCGTTTTCAGGAACTTCTTCTGACCTGGAGGTGAGTCAGCACTGATTCCGAGAACTGCTCGACAGTCACCTAAATATCAACAACAAAAAAATGAGAACACAATTTAAGAAATAATTTGAAGTACCCGTCGATGCGATGTATGCGATATTGTTATGGATGAGCAACAGTGAGACACAACACCCACTGACAGCTAATGAGAGGTAATAATGGAGTAATATATTTGATGTTGAGGTCAGCAGATTGTGTTCAATCTCTTCACTCAAATCAGTGTCACATTTGAGAAAAGCGTTTTCAATAGCCGTCGATATGTCTGTCGTTGGCTTTAATTCATTCACGAATTTATCAAAATTGTTGTCTTCAGTCTCTAAAAGATATTTTCTAAGATATTCTGCAGCCCTGTCCTCATATAAAGAGGTTATGTTATGAAAAGGATTTGGACAATAAAACAAATCTTCAGACAATGATTTCATTTGATTTTTATCATAAGTTTTAATATCAGGAATAAGTGAGAGAGCGATGTAATGGAAGAGTCTTCGCGACACTAAGTCAGCACAAGAACCCCCTCCGTGTCCATCAAATACAGCCAATGCTAATGAATCGGACAAACAGTCATTATTTGTGTCTTTGATGTGATTGAAGTGGAATCGAGTGATTCGTAAACGATCTTCAATGGGATGATTAGACGCCAATTGATTGCATTCAATTAGTTTTATGTTTGAAATGCTTTTCGAAACTTTAATTTCATTCGTTCTTAAAATTGTATTCACCTGTCGTTCAGACAATTAATTAATAAATTTTAATTATTTTAAACTAAAAATAAATTGCAAGATTCAAAACGCCAATAACATCATGCCAAATAAACAAGTACAATTTTTAAGTAATTAATTTTCAGTTAATGATTGCTAAATACTTCGTTGAAAATAATTAAAGTTTTAAGAAAATTAAGTTAAATGTAAAACAAAAAAGTTATAAATTGATTGATCATGCTAAATTATAGATAAGTTCAATGCCAGACCTGTTGGGCACTTAAATCAGGCGGCGGTTCATCGCTTTCGCCTCCGATGGCACTGAAATACGATTCTTGCTTTTTGTCACTAAAATAACGATTAATTTGTTTTATGAAACTTTGTCTGAGTTTTGGTGATGTCTTCAATAGAAACAATCGATCGTTGATTTTAAATAACATTTTCATAAAATGTTTTGAAAACAATATTTTCTTGAATTAAAGGTCGAAAGAGTGACCGAAAATAAACATCAATTTCATCACTGAATTGAAAAACAGCTGATCATTGGTTTAGCTTTGGATTCACTACTCTTTCAAAAGGGCTCTCAGTTTCGCTTTGAAGACATTTAACAGTTTCTGCGCAAAACCTTTCGCACAGCCTTTCGGACACACTTTTAAAACATCTTTTGAGGCATTCTTTCACTAAAGTTGAAAGATATTTAATACTTACCGTTTAATCACTATTTTCATAGGAATCAAGTATTTGGTCCTTGAATTCTCTTATCTTAGATTTCAATTTGTTTTTCATTCAAATAAACTCTAATATAGAGTGAAATCCAATCGTTTGCCAGAATTGAAAGAAAATGTCTTTTGTGAGGGTTTTGTCTCAAACCAAACTTTGGACAACAAGAACAACAAATTCTAATAAAGTCTTCAAAGTTTTGATCAATAATCTTAAGACAACTAATCAATGCTTTTATGCCAAACATATCAGACATTTCTCAGGTATTGTCTTTTTTCGCCTCAAATATGAATAACATGTTCTTTGATCTCATAATTAATTTGATTGAATGCTTGGATCAGATCGTCGTTATAGTGATAAACACGAATGGCTTTCATTAGACGCCACAAAAAAGACAGGAACGGTAGGGATATCCAAATATGCTGAGGAAGCGCTCGGAGATGTCGTTTATGTCCAACTGCCAGATGTTGGCAACGAATTCGCACAAAACGGTTTATTTTGCCACAAATTTGTCATCAATTGCATCAAATTTCTTATCAAAATATAAATTGTTTGAACAGATGAAGTGGGGGCTGTAGAGAGTGTTAAGGCCGCCTCAGAAATTTTCACTCCAGTATCCGGACGTATCGTAGAAATCAATGATAAACTCGAAGACAAACCCGGTTTGCAATCAATCGATTAAATGTCGGTTTTTAGTAAATATTTTAATATGTTTTCAGGTTTAGTGAACTCTTCGTGTTATGGCGAGGGATGGCTCTTCAAAATTGAACTCTCGAAGAGTCAAGAAGTGGACCAATTAATGGACGAACAGTCTTATGAAAAATACTTGAAATCAATTCGCGAGGAATAACTCAAATATCAAATAAAATAAAGTATTAAATAAAGTTTTATTTCAAATGAAAATATAAATCAAAAGTCATTCCAAAAGAGACGGAAAATAATTTCTAATAAATACTAAAATGAATATTAAAAATGATTTTAAGCGTTGGACTCATTCGGATTGATTAAAGTGATGAGCATATAGTCGTTGTCTACAAATTAAGACAAATATTGGATGAGTTTCTCAAAAAAGATAATCAAAGTGTGAATACCGGGAACGACAATGAATTCATGTTTTTTGGTCTTAATCTTAATGAAAGACAACTCGTCGTTCTCCAGAAGAGCTCTTTTAGCCCTTTCGACGATCTGTGCGATCGTTAGACCATATGATTGATTCGTTTCATTGCTTTCATTCAAAGTTGTCTTAATTATAACGCCTTCGGAGTCGACGACAATCACTCCAATCACTCCTTTATGTGAAGAGTGGATCCGTTTGAGAGTTTCGTCGATTTCAGACTAAATTCAAAAACAAATGTAAATAAAAATCAATGAAAAGTCAATAAATATATTTCTTTTGTC
The DNA here is from genome assembly GCA_034700625.1 of Tectocepheus velatus. Taxonomy (NCBI): domain Eukaryota; kingdom Metazoa; phylum Arthropoda; class Arachnida; order Sarcoptiformes; family Tectocepheidae; genus Tectocepheus; species Tectocepheus velatus. Next base: position 40,797 of record JAQIXV010000265.1, read on the forward strand.
AATAATTAGTATCCATTTTCTGAATAAACGATAGAAATATATTATTAATAAACAAATTAATGTCAAAATTTTAATCCATTTTAAGATTAAATTAAAAATTATTTTGAAATGTTTTAAATGATTAATGAAAATGAAATAAAATGAGTGAAATAAAAGTGAAAATATTTACCATTAATTCAGATTAAATTGGATTCAAATTCAATCAAAAAATTTATTTAAAACTGAATTTACTTTTGAAGTGAAGTTTGATTTGAAAACAAAACAAATGAAATGTTTTGATGACTGAAGTGAAGAGTTGTGTCAAACGCATGCGTTATCTCACATTTGGTTCACAATAACAACAAAATATTAAAATCAAATATTTTTTGCTTTAATTTTATAATAATTTTATTCAAATGAATATCTTTTGACTACACTTCACATCGAGATGTCTTCATCTTCGAGTCGCGACCAAAAGGGTCGGTCCAAAGACAAAAAGTCTAATTCAGAGAGCGATCCGACGACAGGCAGTTTTGATACGAAACTCTTGGAAGCGATCAAACATTACGACACTTTGTATGACATTTGCTTTGATTAACACAATTGTTGACTCATTTAATGCCCACAGCTATGAGTCGGCCCCTCCCGGGTTTGTCAAACAAAACGAAGAGAGACCAGAGGACTGTATTCCCGACACTCCCGAAAACGCTGCGGCCCGAGAATTCTTGGCCAAAGCGCCCACAAAAGGTCTTTGGATGCCTTTAGGCAAAGAAGTTAAGGTCATGAAGTGCTGGCGCTGTAAGACTTATGGACACAGGACTGGAGATAAAGAGTGTCCTCTCTTTTTGAGTGGAAATACTCAGTCGGAACAGTTTCGATACATACACGAAGACCCGATGTATGACTATATTACACAAAACCAAATCAAAGACCAGAAGTTGACTAAAGTCGAGCAACTGAAGGCTCTCCTCGAAGACAGTTCTGATAGTAGTTCCAGTTCTAGTAGTAGTAGTTCTTCTTCGAGCTCTTCCTCTTCAAGTGATCGCAAAAAGAAATCCCATAAAAGGAAAGCCCATAAAAAGCGGAGCAAAAAACGGAAGCGAAGAAAGAAATGAATAATTTTTTTCAATTTAATTGAAATTCTCATCAATTTATAAATAGCATCAAATCGATGACAAGTGATGTTAGCTCTGCGTCGGTAACAAAGGTTTTGTCTTTTTGGTGATCCTATAGAACTGCTATTTCCAATAATTGCAAGTATTGTTTGGACCCAAAAATTCACAAATCGTTGTTACAGTCGAAGAGATAATATCAAAGATTGACTGAAATATCCATTTTTTAGTTTAATTAAATTGAATCGAAATTATTGAATACAAATCAGAATTCATATAAAAATCAAATGAAATAAATTCTAAATTCAAATGATTTTAAGTTCAATAATAAGTTTAAATAAGAGTTATTTGAAGTTATCTCTCAAGTTAATCAAATAATCAAGGTATTTATTTATTAATGTGTGTGAGGGTCAGTTAGTATCTATCATTGTTCAAATCAAATGGGATAAACAAGTTTTAGTTTGATTTATTGAATGATTGAGCAAGGTCGTTAAATCTTGATTAGAAAAAGTTGAAGAATATTCTCTAAAAGTTTGTCAAAATATCAAAAATAGATTAAAAACTCAACGAATTAGTAATCATTTGTTAAATTATATAAACTTTTGGCTATTAATCACTGAATTTGAGATTTGATTCAAAACTTTTGAATGAATTGTCAAAAGTTGAGAAAAACTCCAGAATTTCAACTCAAAGGACGTTTGCATTGCATTTGAGTATTGAATCTAAAGGTCACAACTGTTCGACTCATAGAGAGTCAGGCATTGAGACCATAGGAGAGACAGTCTGTCCTTGAATTCAGTTTTCAGCTCAGAATCACTGATAAGTTGTTTCTCTTTAAATATTTGGACGAAAAGACAAAACATTTTATTATAAATTTATTTACAGAAAAATTTCCACAAATTTATTAACTCTTTAGTAAATAATTGAAAATTTATATTAAAATCGTTTACTATATTATAAAACCCGAGTTATGGCAAGTCTTAAGTTAGTCACTAAAGTCAATGTCACAAAATCGTTGGCCTCTATGGGGCCACTGATGGCACCGATGGCTAATTTTGTCCGAAATCATCAGTAAGTCTATTACTCATTGAATTTGATTTAATATCAATAATTATGGTGTGATATCAGCTGCTGGTGGTCTCACGTAGAGATGGGTCCGCCCGACGCCATCCTCGGTGTAACTGATGCCTACAAAAGGGATACGAACCCAAAGAAAATTAATTTGGGTGTCGGCGCCTATCGGGACGATAACAGTAAACCATATTTACTGCCGTCTGTTATCAAAGCGGAAGAAATTCTTAGTTCAAAGAATTTAGACAAAGAATACCTTCCTATCAGTGGTTTAGCGGACTTTACATCGGCCTCCGCTCGACTCGCTTTTGGTGATAAAAGTCGAGTCATTACCGAAGGATTGGTATGTCTTTCCTCTAATTTAATAGTTGAGCTAAACTCTACTTAACGTTCAGAACGCTACAGTTCAGGGAATATCAGGAACGGGTTCACTGATGTTAGGCGCATATTTCTTAAGGGATTTCCACGACGGGCCAAAAGAGGTGTATATGCCGACCCCCACGTGGGGTAATCACATCCCTCTGTTCAAAAGGGCCGGATTTGCTGTTAAACAGTACCGATATTACGACCCGAAGACGTGTGGATTTGACTTCAACGGAGCGCTTCAAGATATGGCAAAAATACCGGAAAAGTCTGTCGTTCTTCTTCATGCCTGCGCTCACAACCCGACAGGAGTTGACCCAAAAGTAACTTTTATTTAATTAAATTGATTTTACTTTCATTTGATCTGAATTTCATCCAAAAGCCCGAACAGTGGAAAGAGATATCAAAAGTCTTAAAATCTCGGAATTTGTTCCCATTCTTGGATATGGCTTATCAGGGGTTCGCCACCGGAGACATCGATAGAGACGCCACAGCTGTTCGTCAATTCATAGAAGACGGGCATCAAATAGCTTTGGCGCAGTCTTTCGCTAAGAATATGGGTTTATATGGAGAACGTGTCGGAGCCTTCACTCTCGTCTGTGCCTCAAAAGAAGAGGCGGCAAAAGTGATGTCACAATTGAAGATAATTATCCGTCCCCTCTATTCTAACCCTCCCGTTCACGGCGCGAGAATAGCATCACTCGTAATGAATGACCCGAACCTCAGGAGCCAATGGCTTAAAGACGTGAAAGGAATGGCCGATCGAATCATTTCAGTTCGAACTAAACTCAGAGATGGACTCAAAAGAGAGGGTTCGACTAAGAACTGGCAGCACATCACTGACCAAATTGGAATGTTTTGCTTCACCGGAATGGACAAGGATCAGGTCGAAAGACTCACCAAAGAGTTCAGTGTTTACCTGACAAAAGACGGGCGCATAAGTATGGCCGGAGTCACGTCTGGAAATGTCGATTATTTGGCTCACGCTATGCATAACGTCACCAAAAATTAATATTATTTGTTTCGACAATAAGTTGAGAATAGATAACAATTACCGATGTTTTGATGCAATACATGGAAACGATTATTAAATTTCTGTAATTAGTCTGAAATCATGTTTTAAATAAACATTAAATCAATCGTTAAATCAAACAATAGTTTAATCAAATGTCAGATATTTTACATTTGAATCAATCATTGAATTAAAAATGACTTTAATATTGATTTCAAATAAAATTTTGTGAAAATTAGCGAATTTTTGCGGTCTTAGCCTTTTTGACGGCTTTGGCCGCAGCCAACGCTGCCTTTCGCTCAGCCTCTGACTCCTCGAAAATAACGGTCGGCTCATCAAAAGCGTGCAGTTGTTTATCATAAATATCTTCGGGAAGCGGTTCCTTTGCGTCCTCCGCATAAAAGGTGGGAAATGGCGGCGGATTATTGGATGGGAATCGTCTGAAAGTTAAACAATTATTTGAATTTTTGATTGAAATACAAATGATTTACTTCTCATCGATAGAGGTATCAAAAATGTAAACCCAATTATGACACTCTCCGGGAACAGCGGGTCCGTGTACCCAGATCACATTGTACTTAGTGTTGATCCTCCATATCTTGAGTCCCCTGAGAACTCTTCTTTCTTGTCCCATATGTCCGGCCATTTTATGACCTTTCCAAGGACCCATCAATTTCCTGCCTCTGCCTATAGTGCCGGGCCTTCTGTGAGCTTTGGTGACTCCCCTATACTTGTCCTGTCCCTTGAAATTCCATCTTTTTATAACTCCTTGGAAGCCATGATCTCTTGTTTTGCCCCAAACGTCAACAAAGTCGCCGACTCTGAAATGTGTGGCCAATAGAGGAGTTCCGGGCGTTAGCCTCGCGTTAGGGGTAACGAAAAATCGGGTCAACTTATTCTTAGGCATAACTCCTGACTCATTGAATAACCCCCTGTAAACTGCTGTGAAATTCCGAGGATCAGCACATTCTGCGCCCACAACACAGACGCCATAATTTTTATCGTTTCGATAAAAAGGTCTACAATTCTTCTGCCATTCCTCTGGAGTGTGATATTTAATGACATGATTGTCGACAATTTGAAGGGCAGTCGTTGTGAGTCGGGTCCCAGTCTTTGTCCACATCGGATACGTCCCTAATTTGCGAGCAATGAGTCCACATCTTCTGGAGCCGGGAGTGAACTCTTCCCGATTCAGTTGAAGATCTTTAAGAGGGCTCTCGTATTGGTCTTTGATGTAAGTCTCGACAAATTCTTTGTTATCTTTAGACAGATATGTCTTATGCGGAACGTCTTCTCTTCGTCTGACTTTCGCCCACCAGAAGAATGGATGGGTTTTACGTCTTTTAACGGCTCGGGTCTGCAAATGACCAAATCTTTTCTGATCGAAACATACCATCGATGGCAACATATTATTACAATTGAAACAACTCTTGGTTTTAGATATTTGCCAAATGTTTCGAATTAATAGTGAATTTGAGGACAAAAACGAAGAAATTAAAGTCATTTTTGTTATAAATTAAATGATTTCTGTTTTAAAACTCTTATAAAAAGTGTAAACAAAACGAAACCATTTCTCAGTAAAACTCTTCAAAATATTTGTAGAAAAACCAAAACTAAACAAAACGTAAAACTTCTACAAAAATATCAATAATATGTACGACACGTGAGTTTTGTTTTGATTTTTTCTTTTCTGACATTTGCTTTGAATGTGATTTTTATAACAAATATTTTATTTAAATTAATATTTAATTGAATGGAATTAAATCAATTGAATCGATTGTTTGGCAAAACTAATGAAGATTTAGTGGTTTGTGAACACAAAATACAGAATTGGACCAAATTTTTGAATGATTACAAGGATTTGGAGGAAAGGCTCTCAACTTTGACCGACAAAACCAGATATGATGTTATGGTTCCCGTCGGAGGATCTAATAAGGCGTTTATGGAGGGGTTTATCAAACATACAAATGAAATATTAGTCCTTTTGGGGGACAACTACTTCGTTGAGAGGTCTGCAAAACAGGCGAAAGACATCGTCGGACGAAGACTTACGAAATGCCATCAAATGATTGAAGACCTGAACAAAGAGAAGACTCATTTGGAAAAGTGGTTATCATTTTCACAACATTTTGCTGAAGAAAATGAAACCAAAGATTTCGTTGAAATTGTGGAACAGTTTGACGAACAAAAGGAGAAGAAATGGAGAGAAGACCACAGAAGAAGAGTTAGAGAATACAAATTGTCTCAAAAATTACAAAACAAAGAATCAGAAGATTTTGAAGTAATGAAGAAATTAGAAGAACTCGAAATCGAAGAAAACAAATCACAAAAACATGAATTGAAGTCAATTCTTAAAAAGACTGTCAGACGAGAGGAGAGCACAGAAAGTGATAAATCTGTGGCTTTTGATGACACCATTCCATCCGTTTCTATAACTAATGAAGAGTCCAATCAAATCAATGCCAATACGACTCAACCCGAACAACATATTAGTGACAAAGCCTTCAAAAATGAAATCAAAGAGCGAGACATCGAACCGGAGTTGTTGTCTGAAAGTTGTGTTGAGTTGAAGTCTTCCCCAAAAATAGTCTCTCGTTTTAAAGCGAATCGAATGAAGAAATGAAATCATTTATCGATATATTTATACAAAAAACAATTAAAACTGTTTTCAGTCTTTAAAAAAATTTATTCATTTTTTTCAATTGAATACAAAAATACAATTATTTTCCCAAAAAAATAGTAGAAATAAACTAAAGGTATGGAAGACCGCAACCATTGTCTCATTTTTATTTGATATGTAAGTCATTGGCAGGAAATGGCAGTAATGCTTCTGAAAGATATGTATTTAAAAGATTCAAATTAAAAGCTCATAAAACCGATAAAATTCAATTCAATGTAAATATTGAGGTTTAAAACGACTTAATGTTATGTCGAAGACATCAAACCCGACACCCATTTGTGAAAAAATTGAGTCTTTTGTAAAATTAAATTCAAGACTAGACTAGAGATATGTCTTTGACAGCGATTCGTATAAATAAAGTACAGAATAGTGGACAGCAATGCGTCAAAGCATTGAAGTCTTGTAGCATTTGATTCGTTGTTTTGGTCTTAAATTGCATTAAACTAAGAATTATATTTTGAACTGCTTTTTGGTGGCGTCAAAATGGCTCCACTTCTCGTCGCCATTGGACTACTGACTGGTGATATCGGGTCCGAACTCTCAACGCATTCAGACTCGCATTCGCTTTGTTTTAAGTGTGCCTTTTCCTAATAGAGGGCAAACAGTTCAACAAAACACTCATTTAAAGTAAATACTGACCAGAAGTTGGAGGTCAACGGTGTGCTGTTGTAACGTATTATAAGGGGGAGAGTCCTCTTTGTCTGCATTCATCTGAAACCTTGGATTATCGAATCCCTCGTCTTTTATGGCCAAAGCGAACGGAATCATCCAAATAACACACTCCCGGATGTCATTCATTTGAATGCCTTTAATATTAAATCAAATTCAATAAAATTAAATGCAAACCAAATGAGTATATGTGTGTCCCCTACCGGTGCAACGTTTGACAATTTCTTCGTTAGTGAAGTGATAGAGAGCTGATGCAGCGATGATAGAGTAGGGATAGGCTAATGACCCGATGTCTAGAATGCAGAGGTCGACCAAATGTGCGATTTGAGAGAAAAGGTTTGACTGGAATTCAGGGATGAGGAAGGAGTCGGCTTCGCGTCTGATCCTTGAGTTCTCCTTCTCGTGAGTGGCGTAGAGTTGCATATATACTGTTAGCCAATTGTTTGCAGTGATGGGACATAAGTCCCAATTAAGAGCCTTAAGAATGACTAGTTCTTTGCAACTGATCTCAGGTTCATTGCAGGCGCCGTCCGTCACATAAGCGAATTCACTCATTTTCGGCGGATATATCTCTTCTATTTTGGAGGCGATGAACAGACAGGTTATGCCCAACAGTTGTAACTGTTGTTTAGGTATATCTATTTGATAGGAAAGGTAACGGTCGATGAAATCGATGCACAAGTAGTATGTGTCCCGATTGAGACGATACACTTCGCAGACTTCACTCAACCAATCCATAAGAATTGATCGCATCCGAGCCTGAAGTGTGGGATGTCTGTGAAGCATAAGTGCGTTCCTCTGATATGTCTCGTCTTTACTGATCATCAGATCCCATATCTCTCGAGCGTCGGCCCAACTAATGCTTGGAAGAGGAGAATAACGACTCGAGTGTAAGCTTACAGTAGGCGTCAAATCCATAGATAGGGTCCGGAATTGTTTACTCAAATTTTGTTGTGTTTTGCTTTTAATTGCATTTGATTTTTGTGAAGTCAAACACTTTCGAGTGCTTCTCCTCTTCTGTCTTTTCACATTATCTTCACTGCTATCTCTGAAAGTGATCTCTATTTCGTCCCTTTCGTCGACAGTGGTCTTCGGGAGCGGACACTTCCGCTTAAGTGTCAAATAATTTCAAATTCAATTAATTAATAAAATCGATACAAAAATCAGTCAAAACTATTGTAACAAAAGAGTTTTGAGTTGAGAAGCGCTTCAATAGTCAGCTTATTGTTAGGTTTGAGAGAGAGAGTGGACCCACACATAGTCCACATAGCGATGGAAGTCCCGGTATTTAAGCGCTATTTTATGTGATATTGAGCGCCATCGCTATTCCCGCTCATATCATACAAATAATTCAATATTTTTCAATAAAAATCACTCAAATTAATTAAATTTTAATTAAAACTCAAATCAGAGATAATTAGTCCACATATTTGTGCAAAATATTTGGGAGAAAACGCTTTCCGTATTGAGATAAAGTCATTTTGAAAATGTGAGAAAATGTATGACTTCTTATCAAAAGGCTTAACATTTAAGACATTTTCTCAAATCAACACTTTTTTGGCCAAAATTTTTGGTCAAAATTTTATTAAATTTTTGTTTCATTTTAATCATTATTTTCTTCAGAAAAATCTCAAAAATAAAAATAATTTCTTCAAAAATTTTTATAAAATACTTACTTTTCTTCTCCTCTCATTTGACATCATATTGAGTGCTATCTCTTTAAGTGATTGTCACTATTTGGACCCAATTGTCTTCAGATGTCAATAAAATTGATATAAAATTAATAAATAAAATAAAATAAATTATAAAAATAAGTTAAAACTAAATGAAACAAAAGTAGGTCTGAGAGCTTGTCGACTGTATGGGAGCGCAGCTAACGCTTCAATAGTCAGCACAAAGTCATAGTCAAAGAGAGTGGACTCACACTAAGCGATGGGAGTCTCGGTATTTGAGCGCTATTTCTATGCGATGATGAGCGCCATCGCTATTCCCGCTCGACTTACAACAACTAACTCCTCTCTCACTATAAATAATTAGATATTTTTCATCAAAAATCATTAAAATTTATTAAAATTTTATTAAAACTTAAATTATCGATAATTTTTGTATATATTTATGCAAATTATTTCCGAGAAAATGCAAAAATTATTGGGAAAAAGTCGTTTTGAAAATGTTGGGCCTCTTATCCAAAGGCCTATTATTATGAAATTTTCAAATCAATATTTTTTAGTTAAAACTGTAATTAATTTTTGATTTGTTTTAATCATAATTTTCTTCATTATATAGAAATATATATTAAATGAAAAAATGATTCAATACTTACGTAAATAAACTCAAATAAATGATTGAATTAATATATTTTTATTTCTTTTTGTTTGTCACACATTTTTGTGGATAAAACTTATCTAAAAGTTTGAAAATTGATTGAATAGACTTTAAAATCGATGAAAATCACAATTTGGATGAATTTTGTAGAAATGAATGATAAAAATAAATAAAATTAAAACAAATTGAAGTGAATTAACACTTTGTGTCCAAACATTTGACAGACGATCAGCTGTTCGTCGATTCAGACAAACAGTTATTGTGAGTAAAAGTCTCTCCAATTGGTTCACAAATCACAACAAATGTTAGACTCAACACAAACTACGATCACTTTAATTACGTTTACTTTGATTTCCAATAAAAACTTTTAATTTAATGAGAAATTAGTTAATTCGCTATTAATTGCTTAAACTCTTTAAAAATGTTTGAAAGAATCGCAAGATTTTATTTTTTTAGATAATGTTTTGTTGATTTGTCGTAAGGTTACCATCGGTTCCTTCAGAGACTTGTGTCTCAACTTTTTTGTCGGTTTCAGTCATTGATTTCAGTTTAAGAGTCACTTCTTCGGGATTTATTTGACTACTGATAAGGATTTTTGATCCAACGTTTCGCTCGATTTTGTTATTTTCAATTTTTTCGATCTTTTCTTTGGCTAACCTTTGGTTGACTTCAGTCATTAGAGACGACAAAAGAATTCGAGGTTTTCGGACATTTTCGGTGACCTGTGGCTGGAATTCAGCGATTCTTATGGCCATCAATAGCCGGATGTGTCCGTTCTCTACAAAACCATTCAATCGATACGAGCCCTCGATTTTCATTTTGTGAGCCTTTAAAATATCATTAGTGGGGACTTCATATGTGCCCAAAACTGTTCCCTTATCCGTGAGTCCTATAGAATCTGCGAGCGCTCCAAAAGTACTAACACTCACCGGAATGAAAGGTAATAACTGTTTCTCTTCGACGTAATACATGTCTATGACTTCGATGTGAATCGTTTCCCAAATAGGGTTATAGAGAATGAAATGATAGGACTCTTCCCAAACGGGACAACCCGTACGTCGTTTGCAAGTCGTGTATCGAATCTGATTTCCAACACTTATTTTGACGAGTGGTCGCAATTCTGGTGAACGGATGTGAGCGGTGACGGTGTCCAGACCTGTAGCCGAATCGATTAGCACTGATAGTGAGGCGACGGGTAGTTGTGCTCTCGAGAGACGAAGGTTTGCGTCTAAATGTTTGATATCAGTACTCAATTTAAACCAACTGACCCGGAATGACATTTGCGGGAATTTTGTCGTCAATACCTCGGGTGCCGTTTTACCCGCTTTAGTCAATGGAACCGTTATTTCTCTTCCGTTCAACTCTTTATAATCTACGAAATCCTTTATAGGAATAGAAAACCTTCCGATCAATTGGTCTTCAATTATGTCTTCGTCGAAGACAGACATTATTATTGAGTTGACGATAGAGTTGTGAACCAAAAAACAAAGTTCTTGATACCAATCGGGGTTTGAATTGTTTCGAATGACATTCGTTGACTGTTCCTGTTCTTCGACTTCAACTTTACAATAGGGGTCTGAGGATCGGGCAAAGGAGGGAAGACATCCCAAAATATATGGTATATCCTTTCGCTCAACGCTTTTGGCGGACATGACTTCAATTCTAAGCAAACCAATCGGTTCTTTGAGTTTCAACTCTTTTATGGGCAATATTTTGGCCAAATTTACGACAAAATAGTGAGGATTTCCAAAGAAATATGAGAGAACACAAGTCACACATCCCTTTACAAAATCCCAGTTTAATATCGACAACAATCCGGTGAACTTCCAATTGATTGTCGGTTTATCGATGAATGAGATCTGAACGTTACCAATGACTGGCAGGTCTCGGAACAGTGGTGTCAGAAGTATTCGTATCTTTCCCTTAAAGTAAAACCATTTTATACCAAAATCTACGAAATATTTTCCTGAAATTTTCATAAAAATCACTAAACATTTAGCTTTAACTAAACCTTTTGCATACCTTTGACACTGATTTTGAGGTCTGAGTCGTAAGTGAACTCACAGTCAACGATGAGATCTTCTCTTCTGACTCCTCTATTCATGACATGAATTCCAGTGATTTTAGGGACTCTTTCGCCTAAATATAGTTTTTTGATCTCAAGTTTTGCCAATTGATTGATAGGACCCACTATTTGATCCAAAGAGCAATTGGGACAATAAATGCTGATTAAACGGATGATAAATATATTGATATTCGGCCACAACTGTTCTAACAGATGTCTGACCCAATCCGCGTCCTCTACTTCGGGCTCAGCCTCACTCCAGGCCAGAGTCTGCGCCACTTCCGCCAAATCGTTAGCATTGAGTAAATGTTTTCTGTCGCCAACGATATCGTATTCTTCATCAAAGGTTTGAAGTAATGAAACTAAAGAGACGATTAGAGCTAATGGTGTCAGTCCTCCCATATAACAAATGATCCGAAATAATGGGTTTAACTCCAAATAGTCGATAAACCGGACGTAAGACTCAAAATAAAAGCCAAATACCAGCGAACAGGAGATACCGACAATGATTGGAATTTTATACCACAACAAAATGTGTCCGATTATCAAATGAGGCTTCGAGAGGCTGACCCGTCCCAACAAATTCAGATTCAAAGCCTCAGTCTTTTCCTTCTTTTCTTTTTCTTTCTTTTCCAAGAGTTGTTCCAAACCTTCATTTGTTAAAAGTTTTGATTTTCCCAAAAGTTTGAGTCGATGTAAAACATATCCAATGATCGGAATCGTTGACGACTTGTTCTTATCTGAACTCATAATCACTTTTGAATTGCTTTCAAATTAATTGATAATTGATTTAAGACTTGAAAACGATTGAGAGCTTCAAAATAATATTTAACTGAAAATCTCGAGAAAAAAATTATTGTCAAAAATATTTCATCAAATTATTGAATGAATTATGAATTGAGTCTTATTTTAAGTGACAATAAATTTATTAGAATTGAGATAAAGTCTAAGAGACTATTAATTTAATAATTGCTTTAATCGATTAAAACTAAGAACTAATTTCAGGCAATCAAAGAATGTTTGAAAAGGAGATAATCTAATCTTTAGTCATATTTATCGGATCCAATTTGGTCTCGGCTTCGAATTTCAAGCTAAGAGTTCCGACAGTCTTCTCGTCTTTGAGTCCATAACTTCTGGTGACTCTATCCATCTCTTCCTGCAATCCTTTGAGGACATGAGGACTGGCGTCAACCAAACCACCGGTCGTTGACTTCGACTTCTGAGTGTATTCACGGATTTTGTCGACAAACAGCTTCTGAATCGGATCCGATGGCGTCTGAGTCGTCGCTGCCATTAATCGATAACTCGTTTGATATATTTGACCGCAATTTGCATTCAATTTAATAATTTTTGACAACATTTTCGGTATTTTAATTAATTTGAGCTCAAATTCGGTCAAAAAAGTGGTTTTCGGCAAAGATTTAAATGAAAGCAATGAATGACCTTATCGTTGATAATTCAAATACAAGGTTACGACTCAAAACAAGTTCCCCTTAAAATCAAATGAGAGGTATTTGTCCACAAAAAACAATAAAAGTTTTGAATCCCTTTTATCTAAACTAACATATTGTTTGTGAACTCAATTTTGCTTTGAATGGCAATAAAAATGTCCATCATCATTTACGTCGAGTATTACCTGCTTTCAATTTTGATAAAAATCAATAGTTTTTCAAATTTGATCTGACAGATTAAAGATCCTTGATATATTTTGATATATTTTGATATATTTCACATTTATTTTATCGAATAATTTGTTTGAATTACAAAAAAAGATTAATTTCTTCAAAAATGTGTAAAACATTTCAATATATTTGAAGACATAATTGTTTTTCAGAAAAGAGACATTTGTTTTGATATTCAATTGGTTTTGTGGACAAAACGATGGCATCGATTAGATTATTGCAAAAACCGCTTCAATTGCTTTCGACATCGATTTGTCGAAGACTTACTCCGAACTCATTTGCTCTTCAAAAACGATTTCAAGCGACTGAGAGTCCGGTCCCGAAGAAGCCGACGGTTCGGACACAAGATTTAGCAAAAAGAAAACAATTGACCGAATTTGGGATCTATTTGGCCGAATGTTTGCCTAAATTTGTTCAAAAAATTCAATTAACTTTTGGCGACGAATTGGAAGTACTGATAGCTCCCGAAGGAGTGGTTCCTGTCATACAATTCCTCAAAGATAACCACTCGTCTCAGTTCACAAATCTTATAGACATCTGTGGCGTCGATGTTCCGACCCGTCAGTACAGGTTTGAAGTGGTCTATCATTTACTCTCTCTTCGGTATAATTCGCGAATTCGGGTTAAGACATATACCGACGAATTGACGCCAATTGACTCCATTTGCGGAATATTCAAAGGCGCCAATTGGTACGAAAGGGAGGTCTGGGATCTTTTCGGCGTATTCTTCCTCAACCATCCGGATATGAGACGTATTCTCACCGATTATGGCTTCGAAGGACACCCTTTCCGTAAAGACTTTCCTTTGAGTGGATATACAGAGGTTTTACTCGAATTCAATTCATTTCAGTTTTTGATAATAATATGAAACGATTGGCTCTTTTTAGGTCCGATATGACGATGAAGTTAAGAGAGTAGTCATCGAACCCTTGGAAATGACTCAAGAGTTCCGTAAATTTGATTTACAGTCTCCGTGGGAACAGTTCCCTAATTATAGGGCGGAAACTCTTCCCGTCGAAGAGATTCCTTTACCCAACACTTCCGGTAAAGAAGCCAAAGAAGAAGTAAAGAAATAGTTCTTTAAATCGATTTAATTTAGTTATCGTTTGTAAAAAAGTCCACTAATTTAGAGATGAAATAAGTTATTCACAAAATTTGTTTCAAAACTATTGTTTGCCTTAAATTTATTATACAATAAACGACTTTAATGTATATAAAATCAAATTTAATTCAAACAAACATTTGAAACAAAATTAAATAATATTAGAATTGATTCAAAAGTCTATTCGATGTGCAAATCATTAATCAATTCATTGATTTTATGTTTGAATTGATTGAAAGAAAAGTTGCGAACGACGTGTTCGTGTCCGGCGCTCCCCATCTCTCGGGCGAGACTTCTGTCGATAACAAACTTTTTCATAGCTTTTGCAAAATCTTTAGGTTCGGGTCTACAGAGAAAACCCGTCTCATTGTTTAACACTGTTTCTCGAGGGCCGCCACTATTCACAGCAATGACGGGTCGGTTCATATACATGGCTTCCAACGGAACGATACCGAAGTGCTCCTTATCGGGGGTATAGATAACAGCTGTAGAGCTGTGGAGCAAAAGGTGTTTCTTGTCGTCTGACGGAGACTTTAGAAACGAAACCTTGTCTTCAACTCCCAATTCAATTGCTTTGTTGACCAGTTCTTCGTAATGCTGTATATTCTCTGTATTTAAATAGTCATATCCTCCGACGACAATCAAATGGACCGTCTT
>JAQIXV010000266.1:0-55463 GCA_034700625.1 Tectocepheus velatus
AGTTCATTCGACAACGAATCGGATGAATGACTGAAAGACATCCGCATTCACTCATTCACTCTCTCTTTGAATCAAAGTCTCGAAACTCTATTTGATTCACTCTTTGACCCAAATCTTTTGTTACTCTCCCATAAAATCTAACCTTTAGTTCGGTCTTCAAATCTATTGAATATTTTTCGTTCAATATTTCGGTCAATAAGTCTTTTTTCGAAATTATTAAAAAATTGACTCAAACTTCGAATTCAAAATCCAATCGATAGACAATTGGATTATTTTTTTTTATGAAAAATGTTTTTATTCTAATTTAATTTAATTTATTTAAATTTAGTCAATTAGGTATAAATTGGGTAATAAATTATTTTAATGTAAACCATTAGACAATTGAAGCAAAGAAAGGTCAACCCTATCCTATCCTAAGAGGAATCAATTCATAGCAAAACATGCGCTTTGATACCAAAAATGGCAAAAAATATCGCCGTTTTTGACCAGAATATCAACCAATTGTCAAAACATTTGTATTGTTTTAATTAAAAAAATGATTAATAATAATGAGTTTCATTGAAATATCAAAAATTAATATAATAAAGGACATAATTAACTATTTGCTCTTGGAAATTTCATGAATTCTTGAAAAATTCTTGGATTTGACACATTCTTGGAATTCTAATCAATAAAAGCTCAATATTTCTCAATTTTCATCATTTGTTGACTAAATAAAAATTGATTTATTCTTTTGAAAAATAATTAGTAATGAATTAGTTTTAATCGATTTGAATAATAATTTAAAATTAATTCAATAATGAATTTAAAGATTTTATTAGTAATGAGTTATATTAGTCTTTGTAAACAAAATAATATTAAATCTCAAAAGTAAGTCTCTTTTGTGTTAATATTCAATTAAATTCTATATCATTTACTACACTATAAGATGTGAAAGATTTTTGATTTTTTTTCTTCATTTGATTCATTCTTTTCATTCATTCTTCGATAAAAATAATGAATAATTATTTAATAATTAAGTCATTGTATAAATTAATTTTTTTTATCTTAATCAACTTTATGATTTAAACGCAATTTAATTAACCTTACTCGTTTTGAGAATGATAACAATTTTGAATTTAATCAAAAATATTTTTTTTTTACTAAACATCAGACAAACCGAAATCGGAATGAATATAACGAAGATATTGAACAGATTTTTTGATGGACGGTATGATAAAAGGGTTCGACCAAATTATGCAGGTAATTGTCCTTGATATTATTTATTAGAGCATACAAATCAATGTAAGAAATATATTAAATTTGTTGGGAACAGGTCCACCAGTGGAAGTTGGTGTCACCATGCACATTATCAGCATCAGTTCGATATCGGAAGTTCAAATGGTTGACCAAAAGCCATATCTTTCTCCCTTTGAATGTCAAATAACAGCATTTATTTTGTTTGACAGGACTTTACGTCAGATTTTTACTTCCGTCAGGGATGGAGAGACACCAGACTCTCATTTGAAAAAAGACCCGGAATCCAGGCTTTATATGTTGGCGCTGAAGTATCTGATCGAATATGGGTGCCAGATACTTTTTTTGCCAATGAGAAGTCGGCCCAATTCCATCAAGCAACCACTCCTAACACCTTTATTCGCATCACATCTAATGGAGAGATATTGAGATCAATCAGGTCTTCAATTGATATTCATTTAACAATATTTTGAATTCTTTATTCTGAACTCAGACTTACAGTCACAACGAGTTGTCCCATGAATTTGCAGTACTTTCCAATGGACCGACAGCTCTGCACAATTGAAATCGAGAGCTGTATTTAACTCCAATTATTTGTTTTATTTAAATTAATTTGATTTTGTTCTTATCAGACGGTTATTCGATGGCAGATATTATGTATAAATGGGGTATCGATGGCAAGGGATCTGTTGGCATATCTGACCAAGTTCAATTGCCACAATTCAAAGTTAAAGGACTCAAACAATTGCAAAAAACAGAATATTTGAGCACTGGTCAGTTTAGGAGTTTAAATGTTTTAATTAAAGTATTAATGAATGAATTGTATTGAAATTTTAGGAAACTACTCTAGGTTGGTCTGTGAAATTGAATTCGTCCGAAGTATGGGTTATTATTTGATTCAAATCTATATTCCCGCGAGTCTTATAGTAATCATAAGTTGGGTCTCGTTTTGGTTGCATAGGGTTTGTCGCACTTCCCTCTCATTTCCAGACATTTTAAACTAAATTTTCCGACAGAACGCAACTCCGGCTCGGGTTCAGTTGGGAGTGACAACTGTGCTGACAATGACTACACTCATGTCTTCGACAAACGCAGCTCTGCCTAAAATATCATACGTTAAGAGTATTGATGTATTTCTGGGCACCTGTTTTATAATGGTTTTCGCATCACTTCTCGAATACGCAACCGTCGGATATATGGGGAAACGGATTGCAATGAGGAAAAACCGATCTCAGCAATTGGCCAAAATGGCTAAGGACAGACAAAAAGATACAAGCTTAGAGCTCCGTTCTTCAATATACCCGATCCAATCGTCTCCATTCAATCCGTGTATTCCAAGACCAAGAAATATAAGTGGAGTTCCGGTAAATATTGAACTGAATTACAATTTCTTTATATTCCAGTTATACTGAAATTTAAAAACCATTTTTCATTAAAAAAATTGCATTTATTTTGAACGAAGGAAATGCGATATCGAATGGTTGAGACAAAAACATTGAGCCGACCCTCAATTGACTACAACCCGAAGAAAAAGGTGTCGATTGTGGCCGCAGAGTGCGAAGCAGAAGAAGGCACAGTAGCCACTCCAGGCTCACCCCCTCCCGCTATACCTATTCCAGGCGCTAAAAACATGAATACATTGTTTGGGGTCTGTCCGAGTGATATCGATAAGTACTCACGAGTGGTATTTCCGGTTTGTTTTCTTTGTTTCAATTTGATGTACTGGATCATTTATATGCATATAAGCGAATTCTTAACCGAAGAAATGGCAAATTGAGTCAACACTAAACATAACTATCGATCAAACTTTGAATGGCTTTCAATTAAAATAGTCTTTCCTTTAAGAAAAAGATTAATTTAATTTTAATATACTTTAGATCTGTTAATAAAAGTATTGAATTTCATTTTAAACTTGTTTTAAATCATTTCTGTTTATTATTAAAATAAAATATATTAAGATAAATGTTGGCTAACAACAGGGGACTGGGTTAGCAGGGTCTTCTTGAAACTCAAGCTCTTCAAAAGACTGGATAGTTATCAAATCCTTCATATCTTCTTCAGAATACTGAGTATTTGCCGGTCTGAGGACAACCAGAGCTCTCATTCCACTTTTGATGGCAGCCCTCGCTTTTTGTGGACTATCAGTAAAGTAAAGAAGATTTTTGGGATTCGATTCTCGAAGAGATTTAATAAGAATTTCGAATTTCTTCGAATCGTATTTATAATCGCCCGAAGAGTTGATATAATTGGCGATAAAACGACTCAAATCGCCCTCAACTGTAGAACTCATAAAAAGTTTCTGTCCGGCGGCGGCACCCGAAGCATACGTATAAATCTTAACAAACTTATGGAACCTCCAGTCATCTAAAGCCTGTTTCACATCTTTGAAGACATGAACCTTCAGTCGATTAGTTCTGTATCCGTCGGTCCACATATCGTTGTATAGAACATTGAGTTGTGTTTGACATGACTTATGGTGATTATCCATTTGCCACAAGATATTGGCTACGATTGAATTGATTATAATATCCTGTGATTTGTCCGCTTCTTCTATCAGAGGTATTTCAACGCCAGAACTCTTTTCAATAGATGACTGTTCTCTCAATTTGTTGACGATATGAGCGATTGGCTTATCATTAAAGTGTTTCTCTAAATATTGCTTTAAATTATTTCTGATATAAGTTTTCAATTCTTCGACGAAAGTCCAAGACGTGATCACTCCGTAGATATCCATAACAATATTGTTTGGCAGAGGAATCACTTTCTTTTTGATTGTATTATCATTTTGTCCGCTCATGGCTTCAAAATATTTCAAATAATATTTGGATTTAAAACTCAATTAAGTCTTTATTTTATAAAATTCAAAATACAATTAACATTCGTTTAAAATTAGTCGAAATAATTGTGTTTTCTCGCGAATAATCATCAAATCAATGACTTTATCAATTGATTTCACGAAACTCTTAATTAGTTAATAATGTATTAAATTTGTTGATAGACTAGACTTTATTATCAAAGTTTATCTCATTTTTAAATATTTTAAATTAGATAAAAAATTTATGAAAAAGTATTTAATAGATTCATTTCAATCAGACTTTTGTTTGATTTGAAGTTTTAATTGAATTTTATGTTCAAAACAGAAGACGGAAACACAACAGAGACTAACGCTGTAAGCGATTAATACTATGAAAGCCAACAAATCTGAGGCCGAAATCGTATCGATTGTGAAGTTAACGAAACCCGTCAATAGGTTTGACACCAAAAACAATAACATTCCGTTATATCCAATCGAAGAGAATATAATACTTGTGTGGGAATCACCCGAATAGAAAACATTCAAATATTGTAAAATATGAACAATTGTTTGAATGAAGAATTCGAGTCCAAGAAATATAGAATTGAGTGAAACCATCCAAAAAATGAACGAAAGGTTTACTTCTCTTCGCGAAACGTTTTCGATATAATTGTGACTCAAAATCATTAGTAAACCGAATATCACAGTCAATGAAAACATGAAAACTGATATTTGAAGCCATTCTCTCATTGTTTGTCTGAAATGAAAGCAATCAATGAATAAATGGTTTAAAACTATTTTGAAAAACAAAACTTTTTTTTGTTAATGTATTTTCCGGCCTCAACCGCCAATAAATAAAGAGAAGTATATCCGACCAAAGAAATTATTCCCTCCTTATTAGCCGCGAATAAACCGTTTCTATCGTTGTTTTGAATGAATTGTGAGAAACCGTTTGAGAGAAGAATTTGGTGTAAAACCGATAAAACGAATCCAAAGAAACCGATATTAACTCTCTTTGAGAACAAACAGCAAAATAACGTCGAAAATAGCTGTCAATCAAACGATTATTTAATTTAAATCAAAAATAGTTTTCAATTAATTTTCTGACTTTAGTGAAGGCAAGAGTGAAGAAGAAGTTCCAGTGCTGTCCATATTCTGTGATATGTTCGTAGTATTCAAGGGATTTGACTGCAATAAGCCGTTGGAGTCCGAGGATTATCAGTGGAATCGTTGAGAAGATAGTCTTCTTGAAGAGAAACATTGGTTTATATCCGGAATCAGTTCCTAATCTGGATTCAGGAGAGAAACCTGCGTTGGCGACAATGAAACAGCCGACCCCCACATCCATTAGACTCCAGCCATAGATCTCTGTTTTGGCGAAACGACGGGAGAAGAGCCGGAAATCGACGCCAAGTATTGCAATACAAACACATAATAATAGGGTTGACATCAAATTCGTTAGGAATGGGATTCTTGACTTATAAGGGATTTTCAAATCCAATAATTCTTTTATATTAATTGGTTTTGAATGTCTTCGAGTGAAACACAAAACAATTACAATAAAAATGAGGAAAATCAGTGAAAAACACATAAAATAGATATGATTTGATATAATTGTCACACAACTGATGAACGGAATTATTATTATTATGTATTCTATTAGATATCGAAACCATTTTAATCTGAAACCAATAATTATTAATTAATTTTCGTTTAAATACAGAATTTTTATTCACAAACTTGTTGTCCGTCAGGACTGGAAATAGGGATAAGATTGCGATCATTAAAAAGTTTGCCAATTGATTGACACAAGTGATGGCCACTACTTCTTCAAAATTGGATCCGTTATGGTTTCCATAGAATTGTTCCCGAATTTGTCTGTAATCTGAAGTCATTATTATTTGTCAATAACTTATTCAAATGACTATTAAATGTTTATAAAATAAAAACAACTTTTTGTTTACATTTGAATGTTTCACATGTTTTTCGTTGAAACCAATGTTTGAGCGCTTTATTTGAGTTCATTTCAAAAAAGTTTTAACAGTTTTACGGAAGTTATGGACAAATAAAATCATTTTCCAAAAATAGTATTCAATTTTTAAAAATATGATCAAGTTTATTTTATCATCAAATAAGCCATTTCATCAATTGTTATAAAAAGTTGAAATTAAAAAATTACTTCAATTTTTTTTTATAAATGATTTCATTAGAGTTTATCTCAAATTACATGTTATTTAAGTTTATATTTATATTTTGGAAAATGAGTCATCTTGCTTGTTTATTCATTATTCTTAGATTTCATGTCAATTCCAACTAAATTGATGTAACATTTATTACTCCAATTGTATTATAATAATTTTGATCACAATTTTGTTAGTTTTTAGTAAAACTGGTTATTCTTTTGAAGTGAAATAGTTTTCAATAATTTATTCGTTTCTCAACAAAACTGTTTATTTTGATAAGTTTTGATCCAACAGTTACTGTGTTAGTGGTAGCTATAAAAGACCTTGCTCACTTCTTACTTCTCTCACGCATTTAGATTTCTTCTAAATATACAACATTTCAATTAATATATGAATCGACATAAAAGCAATTCAACAGAATTTGAATAAATGCTATAAAAGAAAAGTATTTTTAGAGACATTGGAGGCAACGAAAAAATTAATGTCTTTAAGTAATTCTCGCTTTTTGAAGATCAAGTGATAAGTGAATTGTGGTATTGAATACAAATGCCTTTCATTAAAAGCCAAAAAATATGTGATATCTTCTGATTTGAAGAATTTCAAATGAATTACCTCTAAAACTAACGAATCACAAGAAAATACATTTGCGTGACTTTGAATACGAATTGAGACCATTACTGTCTGTCCCTTTCATACACATATTCGTTGCAATTAATCAAAAGAACCGGAATTTTGTGTCCAAAACCAAAAAATTTTTAATGACCAGTCGTTTATTACTATTGATTAGACCTGAGGTGTGGCCGAAAAATAAAGCTTTAGTTCTCGTAATTCAGTCGTTCAATGAATATAAGTTATATTACGTTTGGTTTTGAACTTTAAAAACAGAAAAATCTTCAAAAATGAGTGATTCAAGTGAACCACAAAACAACTTCTCTTTTGATTCATTGAAGTCTATCAGTTGTGACGACAAACGAAGAGCTGAGACCTGTTTTCAACACTTTTGCCATTCTTCTGATGGACTCAATTATGAAAGTTTTGCTGAATTGTTGGAAAGACTTTTTGTGGACAGTGAGGGAACTTCATATCACATACCATTGAAATGGAAGAGGGATTGGTTTGTTTTGTTTGACATCAATAACAATGAAATAATCGAATGGAAGGAATTCGAGATAATGTGGAATAAATGGATCAAAACAATACTCGAACCTAAGAGTGCACTCATTGTAGTCGATGTCCAAAACGACTTCATTAGTGGTTCTCTTGCTATAAATCAGTGTCCGGCACAACATAATGGCGAAGAAGTGATTCCCGTAATAAACAAACTCATTGAAAGCGTTCCCTTCGATAAAGTGATTTACACACAGGACTGGCACCCGGAAGACCACATATCGTTCTTCAATAACAAAAACAGCAGAAAATTCAAATCTATTGATACGGAATCAGAAGCCTGTGCTGAAAATGAGATCAAACTCTACGATACCGTCATATTTGAAGGTCCGCCACAAATGGAGCAGAAATTATGGCCAACTCATTGCGTTCAACAGACCTGGGGATCAAAAATTCATTGCGATCTCAAAATCAAAGATAATTCGATTCGGATTCTTAAGGGAACGCAGTCTCATATCGATAGCTATTCCGCCTTTTGGGACAATCAAAGACTCAGTCAAACAGATCTGAATCAACAGTTGACAGCTCTGGCAATAACTGACGTTTATTTTTGCGGAATCGCGACAGACGTTTGTGTCGGTTATTCAGCAATCGATGCCATCGAATGCGGATATCGAACGGTTGTTGTGGAGAACGCCTCTCGTGGTCTGTCCTTAGAAGACATCGATAACATAAAACAGATTCTTATCGAAAGTAAAGCAATTTTCATCGATTCCTCTCAAGTACTGGATATGGTTACCGGTGCTGATAGACGACCAGAACTCGCATTTTCTCAAACACTCAAAGCATTAAATTGAAAACCCTTTTAAACGAAGGATTTCTAATATATTAGACATTTATAAAAGTTATATAATCTCATAATCCCATCAAAAGTTGTAAATCTTTATCTTAAATGCAAAGTATTTGTCCATTGATTTTGTGAATGCATTAAATCTTTCATTATTTCAATCAATAATTCACTTTATGTTTCATTTAATTACCAATTTTTTGACAAAATATTCATCAAAATTGATTATTAATAAAAAAAAATGTTCATTGATTTGAGGAAAAAGTTGAAAATGTTTGAGTAATTTTGAGTAACTTTTGAGTTGACGAATAATTTTTTCTTTAAACTTGCTCATGTAAAAGGAAAACTTGTTTTCATAAAGTATATCAGAATGATGAAAAAACGAGTCATTTTGTATTTTGGTCCAAGATCAATGTAAATGTCAGTGTACAGGTACTCTTATTTTTGATATAGGTTTGGTTCAATAATTGGTTTTGAGTCAATTTTAGACATAGAGTTCAAGTTTTAGATAAAGGAAACTCAAAATCTATTCATTAAAATGATTTTCTATGAGTTATTGCCAAACGATTGAGAAATCATAGCATGTGTTCAATACTTTTGAAGTCAGTTTAAAGTGTAACAAAAGTGAGACGTCTGTCTGAGCCCAGTGTCTCTTCCCTAGTCATAGCTATTGCTGTGCTTTTTAGTCATTTTATTCAGAGGCCCGGGACTGGGATTCATCTCAATTGTCGAATCAAAGCAGAGTTGAAACAATCGACCAATAATTGCAAAGTTTAGGTCAAATATGACAATAAAATAATAGGAAAAGAGGCGAACATCTCATCAAACACTCTAACAGTGCTTTCAGTGATCGTCTGTTTGTGTGAAACAGTATTGAATAGTATTGAGACTCAACTCGTTTTTCAATTAAAAATTGACAAAAGTTTTAAGCGTTTTGTGAAAAGAGTCGACATTTCATTTCACAAGTCGTTTGCCATTCAAACCACTCTTATATCTAATAATTGATTTTTTCTTCTCTTTTTTTATTATAAGTTTTATTTGATTTCTTTATTTTTGGTTTCAATTAAGTCTTTTAATAATTAAATATAATATAATCAAAAAGTTTAATATAAATCGATTTCTCTTTTATTTATCTTTAATTATCAATTGATTGTCTTTTTTAGACTTTTTATTCTCAAAATTTTTATTTTAAAATAACTTTTATTCAAAAATTTAATTGATTTATAAAATAACTTAATTTGAAATCCGAAGAAAAAATAGTTTTAATAATATTTAAAAGTGTTTTACGAAAAGACATTTGAATTGATTCTTGAAATCAAGGAATCGATCGATAAAACGCTTTCTAACGTCAAATTGGTTTCCAATCGGCTCTCGGTTGGTATCGAAAGTAAGTTATATTTGATATTAAAAAGCATTAAATCTTTAGTAAAAATGCGTAAAAAGAGACCCCTTTTGATAGTATGGCTGATAGAGAGTGTGTGCAGTGAAGGCAATCATTACATCATTTGTTCAGATATTAAGCAAAATGAATGTCACTCTCATAGAGTCTCTCATAGAGTCTCATAGAAAAGCCTCTCAAATGAAATGCCATTCGATTACTATTTTGTGTTTATAAATGAAATGAAAACTTAAACTCTATTTTCAATACAATATTTATCTACAAAACAAATATTTTGATTGAATTTATATTTTTATTGAATATTTTTGGAAATAAATTTGAATTAAATTCTTCAGCAAAAGTCCAATCAATTTAATAAAAACAGACGAAACAAATTGTGTGCAAAATATTAAGAGTTTTCTCCCTTTAATCCAATTAATAGTCATTTGAAATATTTTTGAAACTGTTTTTTTGTTTTGCAATTATTTTTGTTATAAATTATATTAAATTATTGTTAAAAATCTATAATAAAATAATAGTCAAATCGATAGGCAATGAGTGGTAAAAGCGATTCCAGTGACGGCTTTGACGCCAAAGAAGACTCGACTCAAGACTCGACTCAAGGCTCCCAACAAACGACTCATTATTTAAATGCATTCTTAACGGACGCCAAACGGATCGGACGAGTCCTCAATCAAATGTAATATTAATTTACTTTACTTTTCATTATTTTGTTTTCATTTCAATCGATATTCAATCGCATTATTAATTAGTTTTTCTCAGATTTTTGATATTCTCTGAATTTAATTGATTTTTACATTTGAAGGCCATTCCAGACATGAATTTAATTTTTTTTTTCACTTTCACTGAAAATCTGTGGCTTTTCTAACACTATCTCTGAATCGGAAATTAGTTTAGACTTTCATTTATTGACTAAATTTGTGTCGTCTGGACTCAAATCTGTTAATATTCTACACTTTTATCGATTAAATTATTTATTGATTTGTTTAAGCATTTGATTTACGTATTGTTTTTGTCACCCAATGAACAGTTCCAACACATATTTCACCGATGAATGGCTTTCGACAATTGATTCTGACATCAATTCCGAGCAAATGATTGAAAGCAATGAAAGCAAACGTTTAAATGATTCGGAAGTTATCGTCGAAAAGATTGTTAATTATTATAAAGAAATTTTAGGAAAAGATATCGACGAAAGTCTTGTGCCAAAAGTCAAACAAATGGTTACTGACGGAGATGTCGACAATTTGACTCAAATTCTGAGTTTTGTTATCAAATGTGATGTCAATGAAGAGGAAAATGAAGTCCCAATGAATGCAATGGTCGACACTAACGATGAAATACCGGATTCTGTGGCCAATGTGTTGGAGGACTGCACTCAAAATCAATCGATAGACTGTTCCGACGGAAACATAATTTATTCAAATAATTTGTCAGAAGAGGAGATCAACGAATCGATCGATGCTTTGCCCGAAAAGAGGGACGAAAAGACTGAGTCTAATAGTGATATAAACTCGAATTCAATGATCTCTTGTCCTGACATTAAAGCCAAAGAACCTTTCGCTCAAACGTCTAATAATGATCTCGAAATTGAATTGAATAATAAAAATGAATTGATTGAAGAAAATCGTAAACTAATTAACGAAAACGAAAAGTATAAGAAACTTATCGAAAGAATGAACAAAATTGATGTCCCCATCGCTGACCCAAACATCTCAACTGATGGTACCGTTAATGAAGTGATTGATATCAAGAATCAGAACATTTATCTCAAAAACGAAATAATCAAAATGAGAGAAACGGAGGAAACCTATTTGATTGAGATGTCTGTCCTTCGCGAACAGCTCAACCACTCAAAGGCCAATCACTGCGAACCTCTTATATGGAATCGGGACGCCATCACTAACTTTTGCGATCGGGAATATCTCTATAAACTTATTATTAGGTAATAATTGTCTTTTAATCTCTTTTAATGTTTTACTGATATCTCATTTATTTTAAGTCAACTGCTATTCGACGGACACCAAAATCTGGCCATAAATCTGTCCAATAATGTGAAGACCAAAGTAGTGGCGCCTTCCGAACGATTACATCATTTGGTTGCGATCGCACTTAAAGCAGAAGGAGGTATGTCTTGTCGTATGTCTAACCGTTTCCGCATTTATCTAACTTTTGTTTAATTACTCGAACGATAAGATTCTCCATTGAGTGACGACAGCATTCATCCGATGAATTTAATTGATCTCGACTTCGACGCCGACCGCAACTCCGGTTCTTCGCGCGCAAGTCTTTACGATACGTCGGCCAACAAAGACTATTATAGGGGCCGCTCCTTCTCTCCAGACAATGAAGGCATGACTGGTCTGCCTCATAGAATGTTGGATATGGGGCGCATTATATCGAAGGCTTCTCCAATTCCTGAGTCTATGTCGAGTGTCGATAGAATGGATCGAATGTCGAGTCTATCACACGTTCAGAGCAGTGATTCAATTGGTTCGCGTTCGACACCCGATATACCAATCTCTAGATTTAGTCAAACAGGCAATGGATTGCCGGCTATGAGTCACAATGTGGTGGAAAACGCCGGCACTTTGGGCAGTGCGTCGTCGCAATCATTGGATTTAAACGATTATATAACGCAAATAAATTTGGCTCAACTTATGTATATGAATACCAGTGAACCGACCGCTTCAGTCGCCTCCTCCTCAGCTAACACTCCGTCTCCCACTCCCATAACCCCTTCAGTGCCTTTGGAAAATGGAGGGCTTTTTCTCAATGAGGCCGCCCTTAAAAACATCAGTCAATTGGCAAAAATGAGTGCTAACGAGAACGGACTCATTCCCACAAACTCAACGTCTCCGACGGTTTCCCTGTCCTCAAATCCGGGCCGCACTTCATCGGCCGCGGGATCGAAGCCAAATGTAATGCAAATTCGATGTAAATTCGGTCAATTAGGACCACAAAAGGGACAGTTCTCTTCTCCTCACGGGTTCTGCTTAGGAGTTGACGAAGAGATAGTGATCGCCGACACTAACAATCATAGGATTTGTATTTTCGATAAGTCAGGTATTAATTCGATTTAATCCAATTTCGACATAAAATTAATGACCGGAACCAATACTTTCAGCGGATTTCAAGCATTCGTTTGGCGTCGCCGGCAAAGACGAGGCACAGCTCTGGTATCCCCGAAAGGTATTTAACAAATATTTTTTTCAATTATGAAATCTTATGACTTAATTGTGGCTAAAGGTTGCGATAATCCGGACGACAACAAGTGGTGGTAATTCTGGTCCACGTTATGTGATATGCGACAGAGGGGCCGAACGGAGCCGAATGCAGATCTTCACCCGTTCCGGACATTTCGTCCGAAAAATTGCGATCCGTTATATCGATATCGTTGCGGGACTGGCCATCACTCCCAACGGACATATCGTTGCGGTTGACTCAGTCTCGCCGACAGTGTTCGTAATCGCAGAGTCGGGAGAACTTCTTCGTTGGTTTGACTGCTCTGAACACATGAGAGAGCCGTCGGATATCGCTATCAATAATCACGAGTACTATATCTGCGATTTTAAGGGTCACTGCGTTGTAGTGTTCACTGATGAGGGCCTATATCTGCGCAAAATAGGTTGTGATGGTTTGACTTCTTTCCCAAACGGTATTGACATCTCAGATGCCGGCGATATTCTTGTCGGCGATTCTCACGGAAACCGGTTTCATGTGGTTGTGTTCGACCGAAACGGTACTCTCATCAGTGAATTCGAGTGTCCGTACGTTAAGGTCTCCCGTTGTTGTGGTCTTAAGATAACGAGTGAGGGATATGTCGTGACTTTGGCCAAAAACAATCATCACGTCCTCATTCTTAACACCCTTTACATTATGTGAGGCACTCGTCGTTCCGTTAAAACAAAGTTTCTGTCGATCAATACAACGACTATAAGTTTCGTATATTTTTATTCAAATTTTATTATTAAATCCTATACTTTGGGTCCATATTTAGAAACAAAACAATGTTTTAGTCAAAAAGCAATATTAAGTTTTTATTGTTATTGAAAAGCAATAACTGTTTTCTCTCTCGTCTTAAGTACTTTGAATTACTAGTTCTTAGATATTAATCGCCATTAATAGCCATTAAATCCAAATAATAGGCTTAAAGTACTTTAAAATATACAAAAAATTTATTATCAGTTATAATCGATTAACAAAAAAAAATCATATTTTAAGTGAAATAATGAAAGAATTTTTTGAGTGATTTTAGATAAAAAAAATGTTATAATTAATTGATTAATACATTTAACACAAATGTTTAATAACTTGTTTAACGTTACAATATTTACATATAATTCGCGACATTTATTCAATTACTAGTCGATTATCATTGAAATCAATATCTTTATCAATATTTTTATGCAATTTTTTTTGTTTCTGTTTTTTCCTCAAAATTTCCTTTTGCTTAACGTTTTCATTATTATTGAAAGCTTAAGGAAATTCATTTATTTTTATTATTATTATTATTATTGAAAATATTTAGTTATTTGTGTTTTTTTGTGAATTTATTAAAAAAGATACTCATATTTGCAAATCAAACACTTCTCTTCACATAAGTGCCATTTCGATGAATATTCAAAAGATACGATTAATTCAAATAAGTTTCAACTTTTTTTTTAATTAGTGATCACACATTTTCTCGAGTCTTCCCCACAAAAAGATGAATATTATTATTAATTATTACGAAAATATATATCACTGTTTGTTTTGATGACATTCCAAATGATTATAATAAAAAATAGCGTATTTTTGAGTTGATTTACGATTTACTAGTAATTAGTTGTCTAGTCATCAGTTATGACAGTCAACCAACAAATCAATTGATAATTATATTAATTATTGAAAATAAAACAAAAGTAAAACTAATTGATAGCTGAAAAAGGAGAGCAATTATTGCAGGGTTTCGAACAATATATAACTTGTTTGCAAAACAAATGAAAGCTTTATTTTTCACAATTCTCTGCATTTTCTCAATTTTTCTTATTTTTGAAATTGTTTTTCGTTTGTAAACAAATTAAGAATTAGAAAAATGTGAAAATCTTTAGTCATTCAGTCCTTAAAAAAGTCATATATTTTTCTCTTCAAAAGTCTTCAATAATTTTTTGTTTAATAACTGAAAAACTGTGACTCGATTTGAAAATAAAAAAATTGAATGACATTTACTATAAACTATATAATCTGTAATAGTATTTAATTTACAAATTTCAGTAATTTGATGATTAGGTGTAAATCTAATATTTTTTGTGCCCTTTTGGCCGACGATTATAATATTGCTATTAATATATTTCTCTATATATTAATTATTAATCAATCGATTGTTACACACGAAAACGTTTGTGCCCTTTTGGCTTCACTTATATATTAATTAAATATTAAGAGTTGGCGTCAAATGTTTGGATAATTATAATTCTCTTTTTATTCTCTTATTATTATTATTTGTCTTATTTTTTGTCAAACTTTGAAACGATACTAATTTTTAATGTCGTTTCAAAGTATTGAATAAAAGACCGAAACAATTGATATTTTTGTGTAACAGAAAAGATGTTTAATCGATAAAACTTTTTGATCTATTTTTGCTTAATATAAATATTTTCCATTAATTTTGAATTTAGTCAATGAATCGTTATTACCGTTAATTGAAGAATACAATCACTTATAACTGTTTACACTTTTATTTTTGTTTTATTATTATTTGGTTTACTTTATTATAAAACTATACATTTTTGCCTTATTCTCATTATTCTCATTATTATTATATTATTGTATTATTATTCCTATTAAATAAAGTTAAGGCACTTTTGATTTTCTTAAACCCTTCGCTCATTTCAATCAATTATTGATCTAAATATGGAAATGACTAAAAAGAGTCTTAAGAAAAAATATCTCTATTTTTAAATTGTTTTCTTCAGTTCTCAATTGATTTGAGAAATTGTATTGAGAATTGTCTCCCAATTATTCGTTGAAACCATTTATTTTCAAATAAATGATTTATTCGTCTGTTTTTAGAAAATTATAGTAAAAATACTGAATATTCTATTAATTTGAAAGTCGTTTCAAAAATAAGTCTTATTTTGAAAAGATTTCTCTCAAATAATGATTAGCGTTGAAAACGAGTGATCTTTTTGACATAATTTTGGATAATATCGTGTTTTAAGAGAAAAGTTGATTTCCAGCGGATAACAGGAGTTTGAACTTTAATTCAAAACCAATTCTGTTTTTGACCCAAATTTGTCTAATTCTTCGGCTTTTTCTCAAAATAGAGTTGACTTTACGTCCAAAAGATTATCTGAATTTCAATTAAAAACATATTTGACTAACAATTCGACTGACAATTGGACCAAATTATCTACTGATCCCTTCTGGCCGTCACTCACATAACATACAATCAATTCACATATGATTTAAAAATTCGATAAAAATTCTTTTGAAATATATGTTATTTTTATTGCAATAAAAGAGTTGATAACAGAGACTAATCGAGTTTGCTATTGTCATATTGTGTTGATATCGCTGTATGGGTAACAAGTATTATTGCCAAAACGAGCATGGTAATGGTAAGGTCACGTTGAGCTCCAATTTCAAGATTAGTTTCGGATAATCGGATAATTTGACGCTTTGTTAACATTTTATGATTTCAATCAATTCCTTCAAACCTTTCATCTCTTATAATATTTTTGAAAGCAATCAGTTATTAATAGTTTCGTCTGTTTTCAAAAAATTGGTTTCACTGAAGAAAATGAGTCAATGAATCGAATGAAAGGTCTAAACAACTGACAGAACTGGTCGGTCCACTCCATCACATCTCACGAACACTGCAAGGGATTCATTGAAACTCTATTCTAAGCTCTCAGTGGTTAATGTTATCCTAAACCAAATGCTATTTTTGCAAACTTTCAGAATCTGAGTCTAATCACAATATTTTGATTTTTTGGTTTAATTTTGGTTTCCGTCCATTAAATAAAAGATTTGATCAAAGAGTCAATCGATTAAAATCTTTGATTAATTATTGGTTTAAAATTATCTTTAATTCTGATCTCTATTGTTGTGAACAACTATTCTTAACAATTAAATCAATTGATTGACAAATGAACTCAAAGTGTGATTTCGATGAACTCTCTTTGAAATTATGATTGACTGACAACGGATTGACTAAACAATTATCACTTCTGTTGTAATAATATTTGGTTTTCAAAATGATTTCAATTTAATGATTAATAGATTCAAATGATTCTCCGATTCAAACAACTGTTCAAACGATTCGTTCGTTTAATTTGAGATTTTAAGTGCAATTTCTTCGACTATATCTCAGTTTTAATATTCTTATTGAAAAAAGTTTTAATTATTTTTGGAAAATGTTTTATAGAAATTATTATCCGTCGATGACTTTCAACAAATACTCGGAATATGTTTTAATTTTTGTTATCTTTTGTTTATCTTTTTGTGATCTTATCGAATGTCAAGACTTTTTTGGAGGTTATTATAGTTATTATCCGGAATACTCACACGACATACCGGCTCCTCATCATTACTCGGGTCCGGTCCCTTTCGGACTACCGATGGGTGGCTTTTCAATGAACGGTAGGGGACCCGCATTCGGATTACAGGCCTATGTTGTGCGGGGAGTCATCCCAATGCCTATTATTCAAAGTGTTTCAATTGAACCTCAAACTAAATTTCCGACTCCTTTGGAATACTTCAAAGAATTCAAATCTTTTTTCAAAATATTTCAAATTTGGAGCAAAAAAAGGAAATAAATGCAAGAAATCAACGAATTGTTCCTTTAATTGTAATTTATTTATATATTTACTCAAATTTTGAATATATTTGACTATATTTTTATTGAATTAAAAAAAACAAAAATTGTTTTCATAAAATGATTTATAAATATTGTATAAAAAAATTATTAAAAAACTTTTTTCTCAAAATCTGTTGACTCAAAGTCTATTTTCCAATAAATAGAAACAAAATCTTTACTTCAAATAAAAATAATTTTATCGAAAATCAATTTCGAGAATAAAAAAGAAAAATCGAAAAAAAGTCTTTTGTTTTACTATTCAAACGAAGATTTTTATTTAAGTGATTCTCAGATTGAATTGTCCTTGCTCTTCTTTCAAAACTCAATTACTGCTAATTATACTCAAATCGTTAGAAAACAATAAAATGGAATCATTTGTTTGCAGAAAAAAATGTGTGAATTGTGATTATCTTGTCAATTTGATGACCATTTTAAAGAAAACTTAATTTAGCTTGATTACTCTATTTTTGCCCGTAATTAACGCAATAATTAGATAAAAAATATACGATATATTAGACTTGAGATTCAATTTGATTTATTTGACCCCTTTTTTATCACTCAATGGAAACTGAATTCAAAAATAATTTAAAAGAAGTACTACTTTTGTCAAAATCATAAATTATTTGAATTTGTTTTGAAAATAAAATTGTGATTAATATTCACTTTATATTCACTTCTTGTCTGAAGAGCTCCGATAGTTCCGAACTGTAAGAGAGGATAAGATTACACCGGTTTGAGGTCATAGACATAAACACTATTATTATTAGAATCACAGAAATGGCAATAAAATTAAGAAAATGTTTTAATTATTTCGAAATTATAATAATCTATTCTTGTTATGTTACCTAACTTATTTTATATCCGAGCTAAATCTCGAATTATTTTGAAATGTTTATTGATAGTCATATTTCGATAAAAGTTTTCGTGAGTTTTTTAAACTTGCAATTTATGAAGAGGTCATCAAATTGTCATTTATTTTTAAAGTTCATAGTTCATTTCCAATATTTTTAAATTTTCTTTAAATATGACTTGTTAAATGAATAAGCGATTGATCATGATGAAAATATTATTTTGATTATCAGATAAATAGTAAGTTTTCGCAAAAGAATTGAAAAGAAGAAAATATTCGGATATATAACCGATTCGTGAAATTTTATAATTGAATAATAATTAAAAGACTTGAATCGATTGAAAACAACTGATTTATTCTATTTTAATGACATTTTTATTATCGATTTAAAAACTATTTACAAATTGAGGAAATATTTCTCTATTCAAATGTTCTTCAGTGAAGTGAATTGGAGTTAAACTAATGAAAGTTCTTTCAGTGAAACCCATATTATGTTTGTTATGTTTTGAGAGAAAATTAGTTCATTTAAGCGTTGATTCGATTTCTAATTTTGGTTTTGTGGTGACGACAGTCTGTCGACTACTTATTTATTTCTGGTAAACAACAGTTTAATGACTCGAAAATTGCATTTCATTTGAATTATTTGGAGATTTGATGTAATATTGGCTGAAATTGCAATTGTTTTTAACTCTGGTATCGTCTACTTTGAGGCGATTTCCTTATATCATAAGTCAAATAAGACTCACTTCCAGGTCCAGAATACCCCGAACCTGGACCTGAATAGCTGTAGTCATTTGCATATTGGGAACCGCGAGGGTTAACGGCGTTTTCATACACCCTATTGTTTTCATTCTGGTATCCATTTGATCCACTTTGAGGTCCGTATGGCTGTGCGCGCGAAGAATCGTCGTATTGAGAACCTCTCTGTTGATTATAATATGCGGGCGATTGGGGTTCGGTTTGTCGTTCTTCTCCACCATTTGACTGTTCATAAGCTCCGCTTTGGCTTTCGGGGTATTGTCCGCTTTGATAGCGTCCCCCATCTCCCTGATTATAATTAGGGCCGGCGTTTTCTTCGCCGCTATTCTCTCGATATGTTTGTTGAGGTTCATCCGGTCCTTCATCTGCTCCTTCAGACTGTCCTCCTTCTCCCTCTCCTTCGCCTGCATTTTCTTGTTGTCCATATCCTTCACCATTGGAATCATTGTTGTGTTCCTCTTCTGGTTGTTGCGGTGCCTCTCCTTCAGCCGGTCCTTCATCTCCGGAATCGAAGTTTGAGGCGAAGTCTTCGTTGTGAGGGTTTTGTTGTCGAGCGAAGGATTGGCCATAATTACGAGGACTACTGGCAAGTGATTGAGCCATAAGTTGGGCCAACTCTTCTTGACTTATTGGAAGTGCTTCACTGTCTCCATGACCTGAACAATGATTCGATTCATAAAACTATAATAATTTCACTGAATATTACTCGACATCAACTGAAAACCAAATACAGACCCGAACCGTAAGGAGAGAGTCTTCCTCCGCCAGCGAGAGGATGTCCACCAAAGAACTGTCCGAATGCAACGGCACTCAAACTAATTAATTGTAGTAATAAAAGCATTTTTTATGGAATGCTTTGAATTTGAAACACTTTTTAGTGAACTTTCTATAACTAAACCAATAAAATGTTTGTAATAAGTGTTATATAAGAGACCGAACGCAAGAAACTTGTGTTGGGTTTGCCTTAAGGCCAATCATAACTGGTCTATGAAGTCTCCGCCATTCGATTTTGCGGCTCTCCCTCACAATTATATGAGAATGGAGTAGTAGTTTGTAGAGTAGGTCATAAATTTATTGGCCTTCAAAACACTTTTTACTTTTCATTACTTCTATTAATAGTCAATAATTAGACAAAACTTGTGTTCGAGTGCTTTGAATGTCTTGACACAAGTCAACGACAATATCATTATTAAGGATGTCATTGATTTCCTCAATCATACAAATTGTTCAAAAAGTTTAGTTTTCTGTGTTTTCGCAAAGTTTACGGAAGTGTTTGTCACTGAAAGTCATTATTTCGATCTTTCAATTATATTGATCTCAAATCATATAAACTCTTTGTTTGTGATGTCATTCAATTCGTCCGACCGTTAAGTTTGACAAAAATGAATGCTTTCGAATGGTTTACCCAACGGAACGGTTACCACACTTTTACTTTTAGAGCCAATCATTTCCACAACGATTGAGGAAGTGTTCAAAAATCGATAAGTAATTCAACACTCAATAGACTCAACAGTTGAGGCAATTAAAAAGCCGATAATCAAAATGTCTGTTTCGTTCCTATTCTGAAATTTGATTTTAATTATGAAAACCAATTAAATTATTTGACAAAACATTCAGTCCTTTATGTCATTTGTGTTTTATTTGAATTGTTTGTCACAAGAATTTAGTTATTGAATGGAAATTGACTTTTCATGTTATAAATGAATCCAAATATAGATCCTATTATTCATTTCTTTAATTATTATTTATTTTAGAGTAAAAGTTATTTTGATTTGAACTCTTAATTACAGTTTAATAGACTTTCTATTTTAATTATTGAGAGTTAAAAATCTAAAGAGTCATATACTTAGAGCGCCACCACTTTTCCCTATTTTATTCTGTGGCGAACCAAAGATCCAGGTTATATGAGTCAACAATACATGTATATCAAAATTTAGGGAATGATTCAATCAATTTACAAGATTTTTAATAGAATCGAATCATTGAAATCATAATTTTTCTTATATTAAACTAATTTTAGATTTTATATATTCAATGAATTTCCATTTTATTGCAAATATTTCTGACTTAAGTCGATTGAAAATACCTTTTATGGGAATTACTTTCTCATAGTTTTATAGAATTTTATCTCATTTAACAATAAAATAAAAATCGAATTATAATTATTAGAATTTCAATGTTTTAACCAAATATTTGCTTTTTATTTAACATTTGAATTATTAATGAAATATATATTTAATAAGACATTAAATAAGAGAAATAAAATTATTGACAAATCGACAATTTAAATAATCTCAATAATTGATTCTTTATTTTCAAAAATAGTTGAATTGCATGTTTGAATGAATGAATGACCATGCTTATTTTTATACTTTCCAATTATAAACAAACACTTTTTAACTTTTATAGCGATAGAGTTATTGAAACAATTATTTTTGAAATCACTTTAAGGTAAGAATTATTCTAATTTTCTTTCAGAATATTTATAGGTATGAAGTCTTGAAGTCTTTTTGGCAAATAAATGTGATTTAACTTATGTTTGCATTTAATTAGTTTTTATTAGTTCTCAAAAAATATTCTCTAATTTCTATAATAATTTTAAAAAAATTCATTTAAGATACCAATTATATGAAAAGTTCTTGGATGAAGTCGATATTTTAGACCAACTGTCAAATATAGCTTGGTAAAAATCAATCACTGACAATCAGCAAATCAAAATCTTTTTTAAATATTTAAATTATAGTAAATTTACAGTAAATAGTATTCCGTTTTTGTGAAAATTAATATAATGAGAATTGTTTTGAACCATCGATTCTTTGGTTAAAATCAGGAATCAATTGAATTCTCCATTAAATTGACTCTCATTAGAGGGTAATTCAAGGTCCAGGGACAACTGAATAAACTGTTTTTTTCAGCCTATAATTCAAAACATGAGTCAAAATCACTTCAAAGTCTAATTAAAACCAATGATTTAAAAAAATTGTTACAAATATTTTCAAACGAATCCTATTCACCAAATTGAGTGATGTCTGTGCTCTTCGTGACAGCATTTACAGCAACAGCTTTCGTCGTCCTTATAGTCTCGATGTCTGTCTCTGTCTCTATTCCTGTGCAGATGAAAATGAGTCCTCCAAAAGCCAAAAACTGGTGAATACATCAGACAAATGACCAAAAAACACAAATAAAGTGATACTCGAATTAAATTTCGTTTATTGATCTCTGAATTACATAAAAATTTATTATTATTTCACAAAATATGAGACAATTTGTAAAACTTACCGAAAATCATAACTAAATCTATTCTAAAAACGACTCAAACTTAAGAGAATTGCTTTCAAACGTCAAATGAGAAGATTTTTAGCGAATCTAATATTTAAAACTTGATTTTGAAATATCGCTAATAATTTGCTCTATTTTTACACTTCATATCATTAACGGATTTCTATCATTTTTTGGATAATTATATTCAAATTGTTTAGAATTTTAAATATTGTTTTTGTTGTGTAAACGCTTTTTGTGATCAAATAAATCAGAACTTTGTATCAATAATGGAAAGACATGAGTCGATAATTGCCAGAAATTACCCGATTTTGCCCGAAGACAATCATTAATGGCTAAGAACATAGTTTTTCTGTATTTTTAAGTGCCTTATGTGTTGTCATTGCATTCATCGGACCATTACTTTTGAATTCAGATCTGATGACACAGAATATAGTTTCGTACCTTTAATTCATTTAATCACAAAATATGTTAAATAATCTGAAATCTGAGACAAAAACAAAGCGATTGCTACAAATTTCTACGATTTCTCATTTTTTTAGTTCACTTTAATTAAACTGTAATCAGAACTAGCATGATACAGTTTCATTGATACATTTTGATCAATTTGATATTACGTTTAAGTAATTGAAGTTTAATAATGTTATTAAATAATTACGAGAAATAATTTCACTTTAATTGAACTCAAATAATAATTTTCACATCAATTGAAACACAATTAATAGTGCAATTATTTGGGAATATTTTAAAATCCTTTGCAAAAGTAATTTTTGATAGAATTGTTTCCACATTAGAGGCGAACCCTATCCCCCAAATCGATGAGTTTGTCGTTTCCGTTCATTTCCCACTCATAGTCCCCACAATAGCCATTAAGTATGGGTGCGGCGGGAATACCTCGTCTGAGCATTCGGCACCTGTGCTGGTCTAGTCTAAGACGTGCTGAATCCACATCCTGTGTGTCGGCGCTATTGCTCCACAGTCTTTCGGCGGCAGCAGATGCTCGAGGCCTTTCATCAATTTTTAATATTTTTCAATAAAGTATCAAAAGAAAGGCTAATGAAGAGCTCACCACAAACGGGACAATAGATTAGTTCCGTCGACGAACTCAGACCACATACACACTTCTCCGCCGATAACTAAATCTTTTTCGTGTTCAGTCCCTTAGGTTTTCAAAATTTCAATAAAAGTCAAAAAAATTTTTATATTGAGACTGAATTTGTGTAAAACTTGAATCGATGCCAATCTTAAAACTTACCGTTGAAATGACGAGGGTCACATAAATAATACTTTTCCCAGTCCTGTCCGGGATATGGTGTAGAAATGTAGTTTAGGTACCAGCAAGATGATAAAACCATCTGGTAACCTTTTGATTATTCACTTTAATAAACTTTTGATTATTCTTAACATTTAATACCGTTTTTAGCAATTTTTGTGATATAGTTCTGCCAGAGATCGAGAGATGAGTCCAAACTCTTGTCTTTCCAAATGACAACAATTGTATCCGAAGCCAACTATTAAATTGAAATTTTAGGTAAACTCATTTTATACGATATTTTTTATGATATGACAAACTTTGACTCCATTATCAGCAGGGTCCTGCCACATCATATAGTTATACCCAACACTTTTTGCATTGAGTAGAGTTTGTTTGACGTAATACTCCTCCACTTCATTAACTTTAGTCATTCCGTGCGTTTTCATGAAATCTTTGATTTCAGGACTCGATTCCCAACAGCCGTAAAACACTTCATCCATACCTTTGAACGGATTTTCATAAGAATATTAGCTTTAAATAAATTTAAACAAACAAATGATTTGTTTGAACTCTTTTTTTTCGTTACTGACCAAGATGTAAATAATCATCTTTGAAAACTTCTTTGAATTCTTTGAAGAGTTGTGTCATGAAAGCGAACGTTTGGTTTTTCATTGGATTCAAAAGTTCTGATTCCGAAAAGTGAGGGAAGTTTGGAGTCCAGGGCTTTCCGTTTTGACCATAACATGGAGTCAATAATTCGGGAAATGCTTTTCCCATTGCATGGGTATGACCTAAGGTTTCCATTTAATAATAGTAGAGCAAGAACAATTGAGCTAAAATGAAATACCTGGAGAATCTATTTCTGGTATGACTCGTATTCCTCTCATTCGTGAATATTCGATAATATCTGAGACATCCTGTTGTGTGTAGACATGTTTTGGAGAGTAGGCCCCCTTTAGAGTTAATTCTGGGTATTGTTTGCTTTTAATAAAAGAAAATTTTTGTTTAGTTTTAAAATAAGTCAAACATTAAACCTTTCGAAAGGGAAGGACTGGTCGTCAATGATATGCCAATGAAATACATTGAACTTATTATAAGCCATTGCATCCAAATTCGCGAAAATAACTTTCTTAGGGATGAAATGTCGTGCGGTGTCCATGTGCATCGCTCGGAAATTATATCGAGGAAAATCATTGATATGAGTGCTATTTATTTCCAATTCTTTGGTTAAATCTTTTTGATAAACCAATTGACTGAACGTTTCAAGTGCTCTGAGGGCTCCCCAAACAGTGTTTGACGTAATCTTAGCGACAAAAGTGATATTAAGTGTATACGACTCGTCATCATTATGTCGGGGATAACCACATTCGTGGAAATGTTTGACTTCAATGTAAACACTTTTCAAAATCGGAAGAATCGGTGATTTAACACTTTTTTGATCGATCAATATTAAGTCTCGATATCTCTTCATAGCGTTAACCAAAACATCGCAGGTATTCATATTTGAATCAAATCGAAACTCTTTCGGATCTAATGTCAAAACATCTTCTGATTTGGTCCATTGCTGTGGCAAAGGCCAGGGAGAGCCTGGAGTGGGTGTGTGGCCCTAAATTGGGCGACAATTTACAATAAATTTGAAAACTTACTTGCTTTAATAATCTTGTTCAAACATCACGAAAGAAAATTACCTGAAGAGGTAAACGGAATTCAATTGGATATAAGTAACCATTTATTGAGACAATTGACGTCAAAACCAAAATTAATGCCAAATAACACAAAAAATATGTTTTGGAAATCATTTTCAGTTAAATTGAAGTGAATTTCCGATATTTTTCTCTTTTAATAAAAAAAATTATCAAAAATTTCTTGAGATCTATAACTACTCAGAAATTTTAGTGAAACACAATCTAAAAAATTTTAAGACAAGTGTTTATTGGTATTGAAAAATAAGTTTTGAGATTACTTTCTTCGATACATTATTCTCCGTTTTCGACATATTGTTTGCCATGAATTCAGAACTTGTTAAGTATTGAAATTTTCAGGTTATTTATCACTTGTTTTTATCTTTTTTCTTAGTTATCTCAGCAATAAATTCAGTGAATTTTAATTTAAACAAATTCTTCGCCTTTTCAATGAATTTTGTAAAACATTGACCTCTCTTGAGATTCAATGGCAAAAATAACCGGAGCCAACAATAGATATGAAAATTAACATAGTTATCATGGCCATTCATCTAAATGGATTCAGAGTGAATGGACTCTTGCCTTTGGCTCTTTTTTTCGCTTTGATTGGTATTTTCGAAGGATAGCGATAACAGGACTCACAAAACTCGTTCAGAAATTATCAAAATGATCAAGCTTATCAGCTTACCAATGTGAAAAACATTCTCAATAATAACTAATCTTTTTAATCTTGGTTTCTTTATATTAAATATTTGGTTCAACAAATTATAGTTTCAATTTAGATTCTGTTTTAAATAAGCTTGGTCAATTCTTTTTTTCACAGAGCTATCAATTCTCATCACTTGATAAACAAAAATATAAAATATTTATTACTTTAAAACTAGTAAAGTCATAAATATAGTAAAGAAGATGAATATTTCTTCTTAGAAACTTTAGCCTCACTCTTGGTCATCAATGACTCATCATCTATAGCTGGATTCCACATTAGAATAGCTTCCAAATAAACATTTCTAGACTATAACCGGAGATTATTTTTACTTTCGAATGATTGCTATAAAAAATGTTATAAATAAAGAAAACAATAGATTTTATGTCAATTTTGATTCTTATTAATTAATAATTAATATTTGGCGAGGGATCAAATTTATAAAAAAGTTATAAAAATAGTATAAACTAAAAAACGTCCGAACTTTTCAGCTTTCAAAGGCTTCTTAAGAGAGAGTCAGACTGTTCTGAACTATGACTTTAATCATTAAAATATATTATCAATTTTTTATAGAAAACATAAAAATTATTAATTAGTTTTTATCAAGAATTTGATTGAAATAATTTTTTGCTTAAAATCAAAGAATAAAATAATTGAATTCGAGTGTAGTTTCATAAAAATTGAATGATTTGTATAAACACTTCTGTCATCTATTGGTAAGATTTGAACATAAGTTTCGATGAATTTTATGATTACTCATTGCTTTTCATTTGTTTGATATTTATTTTGTCGACAATTTATTTAATACTAAAATCAATTGAGTTATGTCTGGTTCACGATATGACCGCGCGATCACTGTTTTCTCGCCGGACGGGCATCTGTTTCAAGTAGAGTACGCTCAGGAGGCCGTCAAAAAGGGATCGACTGCCGTAAGTGTCATTCAATTTTAATTTTGAGACAAAAATTTGAATCAATTGACAAATAGGTTGGCGTTCGCGGCAAAGATGTCGTCGTTTTGGCCGTTGAGAAGAAATCTGTCGCCAAATTACAAGAGGAGAGGACTGTCAGAAAAATTTGTCTTCTCGACGATCACGTGGTAATGGCCTTCGCCGGTAAGACTGATCCACTCTTTTCATTATTAAATGATTTATCGATTTATGTAATGACAGGACTGACAGCTGACGCCCGAATCCTTATCGATAGGGCGAGAGTTGAGTGTCAGAGCCATAAGTTGACTGTCGAGGATCCGGTGACTCTTGAATACATCACTCGATTTATAGCTCAACTCAAGCAGAAGTACACCCAATCCAACGGCAGACGACCTTTTGGTATATCGGCTCTAATCGCAGGTTTCGATGAGGACGGAACTCCCCGTCTCTTCCAAACTGATCCGTCGGGTATTGAATCAAATGTTGTCTTCATTGCCATTCATTTTTAATATCAATTTGAAAGGTGTTTATCACGAATGGAAGGCAAACGCCACCGGAAGGAGTGCTAAAACCGTTAGAGAGTTCTTAGAGAAGAACTATACGCCAGAAATCGCCGAATCAAAGGACGCGACCATCAAATTGGCGATAAAGGCGTTGCTGGAAGTGGTTCAGGGAAAGAATCTGGAGGTCGCAAAAATGGAGAACAAGTCTAAAATGGTTTTATTGTCCGCCGAAGAGATCGACAAATATGTGACTATTATTGAGAAGGAAAAGGAAGAAGAGATGGAAAAGAAGAAACAGAAGAAGTGATTACTTTTTTGATTTGAATTTAATTTTTTATACAAAAAATAAAGACTTAAAATTAAGACATGTTTTACATGTTTTTTATTAAAAGTAAAAATAAACCAAAAGTTTAGTTCAATTCAAAGCATTAGTTAATTAATTGAGTCTTAAGATTGAAATTTGTTTAATTGGTTTAAAAAACAATTTTTTATTCAATTGAATGAAAAGAGTTTGAATTGATTTAAAAGATTCTGACGTTTGAAACTAATTTGAAGACAAATTATAATAAAAATGTTGTTGTCGTTAGACATGAAGAGCTAATCTGAAGACGTCGTGTTCCACATAAAAGCTATCGTTTGCGGGCTTTAAGACAAACACCTGATTGAAAGTATGGGGCGGATCGTCGTCTGTCTTGAGCTGACCCAAGACAACCACCAAAACTCCGCCGTCAAACGTGGGCTGAGCGTCAATTGCAGTAATAATGTGTTGGATCTTTTGAAACGTCAAACTCTGAATCTTTTCCATTATTTTAGTCCTTCCCATCATTTGCTGGCCTTCGAAAGACATCAAAGATTTTTGTTCCTTAAAATTAATGGACATTACATTGAAATCAATACAATCGGAAAGGAGTGGTCAGTAGTACTGACCGAATAAAAATTGGCGACATTTGGCCGTTGCGTTGAGTCGTCCATCAGAGCGTAGTATTGCTGAACAAATGTCTTACCAATTGTCTCATAGTTTGGATTCATTTCTAGTCTTTTGTTATCACAAAATCTGAAAACAATTTATTTATTTAATAATCAAAATATAATAATAAATGAATCGAAAAACAATTCAAACGATTTTTAGAGCAAAATGTGATCAAAAATGTGAAAACCGTTTCACTGCTAAACACCAAATGATTTGATTTGTTTTCAGTTCAAACATTTAGTCAAACATTGAGTCAAACGCCAACTGAAGGCAATAAAAGGCACTAAAACTCATTCAATGATTAACTTTAAGAATATTTTCTCAAACTTTTTACACAATTCTTAACTTCAATTCATTTTATGAATCAAAACAAATTCATTACGTATTTTAGATATGAGTCACTAAAAGTCAATTTTACTCTCATTTTTGTAGTAAATTACCAAGGTTAGGTTAGGTTAACTTTAAATTACTATTGAAGAAAATCGTTTAACGCTTTTGAAATATCTTTTTATTTAAAATACTTTCAATTCAATAAAAATTTAACAGAATTTGAATCAAATATTGAAAACTTTTTATAATTTTTAAAACCCTTAAGAATCAGATATAAGTCCTTTAATTCAAATCATTAAAAGAAATGATTTTTTTACAAATTATTTCAAAAAATAGTTTAAATGTATCCAAAGAATTGATGTTAGTTTTGGTTAATGTTAAACAACTTTTCAAATCAACTTTCATTCATAGTTTAGAATTTGTGAGAACTATATCTCTCATCAAATTTAAACTATTTTTGAGTTGTGTTTTATAACTGAGAGCACAGGTGTTGTCATTATTCTGTTTGAAGGCAGAGATCGCGAAAATGATTCTGTCTTTCGATGGATTATAACAACAGCCGTATCCGTCATATACTGCCGGTCCGTAACACATAAATGATTGCGACAATTGGGACGACACCTGAGATGTCGACATATGGAAGTGTTTCGAGCGCTTAAACAATTGATTCGAATAAAGAGATTCCAATAACTGATAATCGGATTCAGTTAACGGATTGTTTAGTACTGTTTCACTCAAACCCCACTTCCATTCATTGTTTTTCACTTCTTGTGCTGAAGTGTAATACCCTTCAAATTGAAATCAAAATAATTATAATTGAAATATCACTGAAAACATACCCAATAATAACCTATCGATTCCGTGTCCGGTAACGGCACTCTTTGCTACATTTTTATGGCTTTCGATCGCATTATTCAATGTTTGAAAATTAGAGTTTTTGTAGAACTCAACGAACTCTTTGGTAACACTTCTTATTGTTT
Organism: Tectocepheus velatus; assembly: GCA_034700625.1. Classification (NCBI taxonomy): domain Eukaryota; kingdom Metazoa; phylum Arthropoda; class Arachnida; order Sarcoptiformes; family Tectocepheidae; genus Tectocepheus; species Tectocepheus velatus. Next base: position 29,653 of record JAQIXV010000266.1, read on the forward strand.
CAGTTCTTCCAAAAGCAAACATTCGAGTGCCACCACTTTCATAGGTTGCGCCAACTTTTCCGTGAAGTTTATAAAAAGTCAATCCAATCGCTAATTGAATCCATGAGTCGGGACTCAATTTAATAGATTTGATGAACTCTTTTCCGTAATCATTGAATTCCAAAATTTCCAAATCAAGTGAATTAATGAAATCCAAGTATTCTTTTACCGCAAACTCTGCCGAAGCGCTTACTTTCGCCCGATTTTCGTTTGAGACGAGAGACAGCTCTTCGATGTCTACTTCAAGTGGTTTATCGGCGATCGACGACTTCGTTGTATCAGATATCAAATGTTTGACCGAATGTTCCATAAGTTTGACGATAGTTCCCCCTTCAGCGGGTGTGTGCTCATAGCAAAAGGCAGACCCAATCACTTGATCCCCACTTTTGTTTGTGACGACAATCAGTTGAATAGTTTTGTCGAACCAACGATTCCCTATATTATCGATATCTGAGTGAAGGGATTGCTTTCCCATTAATTTATAATATGATTCGTTGTCTTCAAAATTGTTAAAGTCTTGGATGTGATCGATATTAACAACGAATTGACTCTCAATTATCGAATTCACAGAATTTTGATCCAAAAGTGAAAAAACTGTCGAAAAGTCGTTTCTTGAGAGCGAAGAAAAACAACCAAAAGGTATACTTTCTGAAGGAGTTTGCGATAAAATAAGTGCGATTGACGACTGAATTATTGGAAGCATTTCTTCTTTAGTGGTTTGTCTTAAATTCAATTTATAAAACTTATTAAATCGAGTTATGATTATTGACATATCGTTGTCATCGAGTTCTCCAAAACGAATCGAATCGATAGGATTTCCGGGTATACGACAGGTGCCGAAAATCTTGTTGTACTGATCCATACATATCTGTGGGATCTTTGAATCTTTTGGAGAAATTTCGGGATTGACTCCATTTCTGAGCGATTCTTTGAAATCAAATAAACTCAGAATAAGTCTCGAAATGAAATGAACGACAAACTCTTTGTTCGCCTTTTTTGGAGTCTTTAGTTCAGGGAATACGAGTCCCGGATTAGACCAAATCATAACCGGAGTCCTTCCCTCGAGATAAGCCTTATTAAGCCACCAGTCGTGAGACAACCAATTGCTTGTCTGAGAGGATTTCACTTCCAAAAGACTATGCAATTTAGCGCCCGTTCCTCCATTTCTGGAGAACTCATCGATTATTTTAAATAAGTTCTGCAATTCTTCTTCACTTTTAGCCAAAGGTTTTACCGATTCTTTGAGTCTTTCCATCGTTAGGTTGAGAGACGGAACCGGAAGTTTCGGCAAACTATTGACAGTTTGGGAGGTCTGGCGTTTGGCTGAAGAGATGTCTCTTTTGGTTGTCATCATTGAAAGCGATGGCAAAAAATGTTTTTGTTTTACAATTGTTTGAAAATGTTTGAAATGAATCGAAACATTAATTGCTTTCAACAAATTAGTCATAATTTAAATCTTTGTTTAAATTTAATTCAAATTAAGACTATTTTGAGACTAAGAATAGTTTGAGTTTTGAATACTTTTGAATGGTTTGACAGATCCTGAAAAGCAAAGTACAAGACTTTAATCAAATTGTCTGAACATTACGTTTTGTTATACGTCTATATATTGACAATTAAAATATTGATCTGATTTGTAATCTGAGTTAAAAATTTTCCTATTTTTCAAAACATAGTTTACGTTTAGTTTTTCTGCACTTAATTTAAAGCATTTGATTCCTAAAGAATTTTGATTTTGGTTAACCTCGAATATTCTTCAATGTATTATCTTTTATTATTAGATTGAAGACTATTAATAGCCATTAATAATATATATTTAAAATTTTCCATTAAAACCAAAAATACAATTAATTTGCATTAATTGAAATTGAAAAACATTTAAAGATAACTAACATTTTCTTTTAAAAAGCTTTATTAACACGACTTTAAGTGTCGAAAGCTTTTATAAAATATGATTATTTCAAAAGATTTCTCACAAAAAATGAATTAAAATTTTTTCCTTATTTTAAAACACAATTACTTTTCAATGAATGACCGAAAAGTTTACAAACATTTGACTTTTGAAACATTATTTATGAATTTTTAGGTCAAACTTTGTTGGCAAAGGGGGTATAGATTTTTATAAATTCATATTTAATTACTTTATTTACAATTAAAGCAAAAGTAAAACTTCTCTAAAATATTTTAATGAAAAGATTTAATTTATTTTGTGGTTTGAATTATTTTTAACTTTCTTTTAATTATTAAAAATTGATTGAAAATAATTAGTGGTTAACCCATCCCTTGGCTTCAAGTAGATGATCAATGGTTTGAACGCATGCGTCGTTCGCTTACTATAATTTGTCACAAGTTTTGTTTGGGCTATAAATTAGTCATTCATTGAGTGTTCACTGCATTAGAGCTCAACTAAAGTATGGACTGAACTGATTGTCAGCGCATTCACTCTCTTATAGGATATAATGGCGTCAATCAGTAGTAATACAAAAAGCAATCAAAACGATAACAACAGTTCCCAACAAAATAGTATCAGTGAAACCGATGAACAGAATATCTGGTGAGTTGTTTAAGACATTGAAGACATTGTCGCCATTACTCTCTCTAAGACTCCAATTGGATGTTAGGCCCAAATCAGAGCCAAACCACTCCCACAACAAAACATTTTCAGTCATTGATTTAATTGATTTAATCGACTTTTAATCCAATTGTTCAGGTCTTCGATCTTAACTCAGGTCCAGACGAGTGCCACAAATAAATTGCCCTCAAATAAAGCGATACTAGTTTTGGGTAATTATTTATAATTGTCTTCAAATCATTTGGTTTTAAACTCTTCTAAAACTTTATCTCAAATAATATACAAACTCTTGAATTGACGCAAATATCCGTCAAATTTAAGTCTAATTAGAGATAAACTGATAAAGAGTTTAAATAAAAGCAAACAAATGGTTGACTCAAACCAATTGTCGATACATCCAAACAATCGGTGATTTGGCGCCCGATTTAATGTCGGACCCAATCGTTACTCGTTTTTAGTTTAATTTGATCCCATTATTTGGATTCACTTAAAATTAATGTAAATTTGTTGCCAATTGTTGGATGTGTTGACAATTTTAATCAATTTTTAAATTTTATTAATAATTTATTTGAAATCCAGGAGAAAATGATTCGGGAAAGACATCACTCATCGCTAAAATGCAAGGAAATGAGGACACGAGGAAAGGGTCAGGACTTGAATACCACCATTTGTTGGTCAAAGACGAATACCGCGACGAACAGACGCAGTGCGGGGTTTGGATTCTCGACGGAAACTGTATTTGGAATCCAAATCTTCTTCGGTTTGCATTGAATGAGCAGACAATGGCTGACACAACAGTCCTATTGACCGCTTCAATGACCAAACCCTGGGATATATTAAATTCTTTAGAAAAGTGGACCAAAGTATTGGAAGAACACATCAAAAAACTTAGTCTCAAACCCGAAACTCTTCATCACTTCAAACAACAGAGTATTTCTCAAAATCTCACTTTTATTCAAATATTTTAAATGAATTTCTTTAATAGTATTGAAGCGATATATGGAGTATATCTCTCCCGGCGATGAAATCGAGGGTTTAGTCAATTCTCCGGTTAAGTTAAGAAGTAATAGTGATTTGGACTCAGCCTTTAAGACCAGTATTAGCTCGAATTCAGTCACCAATCCTTTACCGGAAGGAGTTTTAACGCATAATCTCGGACTCGATATTGTGGTCGTCATCACTAAAACCGATTATATGTCGACTTTAGAGAAAGAATTTGATTATAAGGAAGAGTCCTTTGATTTCATACAACAGGCCATCAGAAAGTTTTGTCTTAAATGTGAGTCTTTTGCCAAATAGTTGTCAAAAGTTTTGAAATGATGTGAACTACAGACCTGTTATGACCAGTGATTACATCCACCTGTTTCTGATCTCTTCTTCTGATACTTCTTTAAATTTATTGGAAATCTTTTGACTAATTGAATGTCTTTCCATTCAGTCGGTGCCTCTTTGCTATACGTTTCCGTTAAAGTGAATAAAAACTGTGATCTTCTCTACAAATATTTGGTGCATAGAATATATGGACTCAAATTCAAAACTCCTGCTCTCGTCGTTGAAAAAGACGCCGTTTTTATGTGAGTAGTGATTGGATTACAAAATAATTTTCTAATTTAAATAATTGTTATAATCGGTTATACAGACCCACCGGTTGGGACAACGAAAAGAAAATCGCAATTCTTTATGAAAATATTCAGTCGGTATCGCCAGACGATGACTATAACGATGTAATCGTAGGTCCCGTCAGTACTAAAGTCAGTCTAAATATGAATCCTTCGAACGTTTGACTAACCATTTGTTTGTTCCAAAAGCCCCTCCAAAAAGAGACAGAGATTTCAGCTGAAGACGACCAGGTCTTTCTTCTTAAAATGCAGACTCAACTTAACCAACAGACCCCTCCCGGTTCTAATCCGGTTAGTCATCATTTTTAATGTTCTAAGCCTTTGATTAATCGATTTATTATTTGTGACGACAGCCGACGCGGACCCCACCTATTGTTCAAAAGCCACCCGAAAGGCGGACACCGCTCAACACCACCCCAACCGGCGCACAGGTATTTCCCTTTAGAATGAAAGCAAAGAATATTTACAAAAACTTTCAATTCATAGATCGATAGCGCGAAGAGTAGTCCGGGAGGAGAGGGAGTCCTCCAAACGTTTTTCAATAGTTTGTTGAGTCGAAAATCAGTGGGTTCTCCAGGAGTGGGATCTCCTCGAACTCCGAATTCAATGGCCGATACCCGAAGTCGGAGTGACGTTCAGGCAGAGTTGGACCGTATGATTGGCACCAATAGGATCGGTAGCAATAGTTCGACTCCAACTCATAAACTCAATGTCTCCACGTCTTCAGAGCAATGATTTTTGCATTAATTTTTAGGTTTTATATAAATATTTAAACAAATTGTAAATAAAATCAAAATTAATTTAAGGCTAACTATAAATCATGCAAAAGGAGAGACTATTTTGCTGTTCAGCTAATAGTCTATTAGTTTTGACTAATTTCTGACTCGAGTTCTGATCTATTTTTCGTTATTTGAAAAATTGTTGCAAATATTTTGATAATCGGTTAACCATTTCTTTAATTTATTTATTATATATTTTATTGTCATTCGATCCGTTGTTTTCTCCACTTTTTATCTCTTGAGACCTTATAATCAAAATTATATTTTAATGAATTTTTTTACTCAAATTGTTTCTGAATTGATCCCAACACTGAACGCAAATCGCACCATAGCTTCACTCAAATGACAGCTTTTTATCTTTGATTACAAATATTGCATAAAATTTATTGAATTGTTTTTATTAGAAGTTTTCTTACGATTTAAATATTTTGTTAATAAATTGGCAACAATTCAAATGACCGAAAATCATATTTTTTTGCTAACAATTGCCAACATTTTGTTACAAATTATTGTATTTTATTCATTTCGAGTCAATGACAGAGACTTTGAGTCAATATTTGTGATAAGGTTTGACTCAAGACTAGAGATAAAAATTAATAATTATCTTGGTTATCATGGATGGACAACATTTAACTTTTCAAACTCAACAAATTGGTATATAAAAAGAAACTGAAAATACCTTGCTTAATAGAAGTTTTCTGCAACAGTCCATATTGGCCGAGTGGTAAACTTGAAAGCCTTTTACATAATAGTTGATGGGTTAGATTCAAATCCTTTTTGAGGACTGATTTGTTCTTTGATTTTCAAAATACCAGTCATATAACGAAATTAAGCTTAAAGTTCAGATAAATCAACAAATTTTTTTATTTTGGTTTTAGAATTTGGATCAAGAATTTGCAAATTAATGAACAAGGCATTTCTAATATACGGATGTTTGAGCTATTAAATAATGGTTATCTCATTTCTTTGGTATAAAATTTTTCATTTAATTTACAACTATTTGAGTCGATATAAAAACTTAAAAACTCGAAAACTTGTTTTGAAGTGAGTCTCGAGTTTGTGTTTATCACTCAAAATAATGTTTAGTTTTTGAGTTGACAGCTCTAACTCTCATAATTCATTCGTAAAGTTTCCTGGTATTAATGAAGTTATAACAGATCAATTGAGTTTAACTCTTTAATCAATAATTAAGCAAGATCAATTTTATTCTGCTTGATATGATTGGAATGAGTTAGCAATCATTTGACTCGAAGTTCAATAACTTTCGATCAGATAATAGATTTGTTTACTAAAAATTTGGAACTGATTTGAAATAATGGCGTTTTTCTGTCAAATCAAACCCCAATTATTGGGAAAATTGTTTCGACCGACTCTTCAGACGGTTTTGCGAACAAATAGTCGTTACCTGACTTTTACGACACAACACGAAGAACTCAGAAAAACAATAAAAAAAGTCTCAAATCATTTGAATGTTTTTTAAAAATTTTATTAATTGTTTTGTTTTTCAGATAATCGAAAGGGATGTCAACCCATTTGTCGACGAATGGGAAGAGAAAGAGATATTTCCGGCGCATCAGGTCTTCAAAAAGTTTGGCGAAGCGGGTCTTCTCGGGATAACCAGAGATCCAGGTTTTGAACTGAAGATTATAATAAAAGTCAAAATCTGTTTAAATATTTGTTTGTTTAGAATATAATGGTTTGGGTTTAGACTATTCCTATAGTATTGTCTTCTTTGAAGAGCTTTCAAACATAAACTGTGGGGGAATTCCAACGGCTCTTACAGTGCAAACAGATATGGCGGTCCCCGCTTTGGCTAAATTCGGAAGCGATGAACTCAAGCGACAATTTTTGGCGCCGACTGTTGCGGGCGATTACGTGGCCTGTGTTGGCATCAGTGAAACCACTGGTGGCAGTGATGTCGCCTCTCTTCTCACTACAGCCAAGCGCTCGGGGGATGACCTCATCATAAATGGGGGGAAAATGTGGATCTCTAACGGATCTCAAGCGGATTGGATGTGTCTATTGGCCAACACTCGTGAAGGCGCTCCCCATCGCAATAAGTCTTTAATATGCGTTCCTATGAAGACCCCCGGCGTTAAAGTCGCCAAAAGGATTCAGAAAATGGGATTACATTCTTCAGATACGGCACAGATCTTCTTCGAAGACGTGAGGATTCCATTCAAAAACATTATTGGAGAGGAAGGGATGGGTTTCACATATCAGATGATTCAGTTCCAAGACGAGCGTCTGTGCGCCGCCACATCTGGTATGTCATCCGTTTAAATAGTTTTTCTTTAATTTAAATTTTTTTTTTTTGAAAGCCGTCTCCACTTGTGATCGAATAATAGACGAGACGATAGACTACTGTCGACAGCGCCGGACATTTGGTAGTCCTCTGATTGACAATCAAGTGATTCACTTCACTCTCGCAGAACTCAAAAGTGAAGTCGAATTACTCCGTTCTCTGGTCTATAGAGCGGCGGGTATTTCAGTCATTATATATCTTCAATAGATTTTAATTGAATTTACTTTAAGACGGTTTCATCGATGGAGAGAACGTCACTTTCTTGGCCTCAATCGCTAAACTAAAAGCGGGTCGTCTCTCACGTATAGTGGCCGACAAATGTTTGCAATACTACGGAGGAATGGGTTATACAAAAGAAATGTTAATAAGTCGAGCGTTTAGAGACTCAAGAGTACTCTCGATCGCCGGCGGAACCGATGAAATGATGTTAGGAATCATCTCTAAATTTATGGATATTTTGCCCAAAAAAAAGAACTGATATCTAATGCCTATAAAGAACTCCTTTTCCAATAAATTATATATTTTTTGTTTTTATATTTTTAATAAAAATCTTTTAATAATTTACTAATGAATTAAATGACATTTTGAATGAAAAGTCGATACAAAAAAAATCACAAATAATGAGATGACGAGGACTACAGTTCTTCGTGTTCGTGATCGTCCTCTTCGTCATCCTTCTCCTCTTTGATGTCCTCTTCTTTCTCTTCCTCTTTGTCTTCGTCCTTCTTCTCCGGTTCGGACTAAAAAGTAATCAAATGTTAGTAAAAATCCAATGAAGACAACAATAAATGCATACCTTCTTCTCCTCCTCATCCAACTTATCCTTCATTTTCTTCTCTTCTTTGACAGTAGTGTTGAGGATATCGTCGGCGATCTCATCGGCTTCGGTCTCGCTATCGGTGATGAGGACGTTGTCGAAAATGGTTCCGGCCTTCACTTGCCATAAGTCGAATCCGACGCCACAGACCTCTTTCTGGAGATACAGTTTGTCGTCGGGAACGTACTCAGGGTTATCGATCTCTGGGTGAACCCAGGGTCCTTTGTAGGCCGGGTTATCGATCTGCTTGGGTTTCCACTCGCCTTTGAAGGCAGGGTTATTGATCTGAGGCGGTTCCCATTCGCCGTCCATCTCGTCGTCCCAGTCCTCAGGTTTGGTGGCGTCCGGGTCTGCGATATACTCGGGTTGTTCCCAATCGTCGGGTTTAGTGTCAGAGACGTCATCGATCTTAGGCCTGTCGTCCCAGTCCTCGGGTTTCTTGGCCTCCGGATCCTTAATCTTTTTGGGTGCGAGGAATGGCCAGTCCTTCTCGAGTTCGCCCTTTTCGACGACTTCCCCGTCAATCACCACTTTGTAAGTGTTGTCCGGCTTTACGACCAATCGGTAGATATGAGTGAAGACATCGTCTTTGCAACGGATCTCTTTAGTGGTCAATAAGTTCTTTCCCTTATAGTTGAAGATGACGTGAACCTAAAGACAGAATCAGTTGAAACCACACTTGAGATCAATTGTCGTCAAAATTAAAACCTTTTTAGTTCCGGGTCCGCAAATGTCGGGTCCAAACATAATAAGATACGGAGACTCCCCGTGAAGTGAGGTCTGGTCGAGACTGCAGTCAAATACTTTGAGATAACCGCCGCCGCAGTCAATGTTCTGCTCGTGTTTGACAGTGTACTGAATCACTAAATCCTTTCCTTCAGTATTCAACGCATTGTCCGCGAATTTGGCGGAAATGGCATAAAATCGGGCGTCGGTTGAGGTCTGGATTCCCTTATCTTTTTCGGGATCGCCGTAGAACTTGCCGGCAGTCAATTTGAATTCTCCCAACTCTTTACCCGAATATGTCGAAGGAATCCATCGTTTAGTCCAATCGGCGTCTGAAAAGTCTTCTCTGAAATAGACTTTACTTAAACCCAATTCAATCAAAACCAACAAAACTAAGAGTTTGCAAAACATTTCGATTTCTGGCATCAAATCAATTGAAATATATTTTTAGTGAAAAAGTTTTCAATACTTTTGTATTAAATAACTTACGAAATGAATGAATGACTGAATTAATGTTAATATTAATTGTATTTGAGTTGAGATGAGGTTAAGAGACGAGTAATTAATGTCTCAAAAGACAAATCGTTTTAAAGACCGAAAAGTTATTCAAAAGCATTGAATATAAAGCCGACGAACTCTCAGTCGTGGAACCACTCCATTGGTTGCAAACATATAAGGGGTTGAACTAAAAGCTGTGACCAATCAGGAGCTGACACTTGGAAGTCAATACAAGTGGTGTTACCGGCGTTTAACTCATTGATAGACACATAGACTCTGACAGTGAAAGTCATTTCAATGCTATTAAATGCCATTAAATACCATTCGACTCATATTTACAATAGTTTACTGAAAGCTGTTTTCCATAATAATTCACATATTTTTCAAAACAAATATCAAATTAAAAGCAATTCTCAGGTTTTCCAAAAGTAATTCTAACAAGATTATAAAATAAAAATACATAAAATCAATAATTTAGTACAAAATTACCCAAAAGGTATAAGTTAGTTATCCTGGTAACTCATTTCCTAACTATTTCTGATTTGATATTACGATTAGTCGATTACAGATTTATATTCAGGTTTACAAAGGGTCAGTTTATAGCAAGGTGCAATAATAAATGAGTTTATCAGCTTATTTTCAGAATGATATTCATTTTGCAAATCATATCAAAATATTAATCGAAGAAAATTCAAATCCTTTTGAGTGTAGAAGTCATCCAAATCAGTAAAAATCATTTTTTTTTCATTCAAAGGAAATCAGTCTATTCTGGGAATAATTGTCTGTCAGTAATCTTGACTATCAATAATAAGGACAGTTTTCCAGAACATTCATATTGTGCAATAGTTTATTTCCAAATTGAATACCTTGTAAATTTTATTAGCAATTTTAACCATTAACTGACAATTATTATTAACAAAGTATCTAGCTAGATTCAATTTTATATAATATTTAATAAAATTATAGATTTGTTAGACCTTGCTCATTATTTTGGGTCACTTGAATAGTGGAAAGGGTTGAATAGGGAAATGAGAATTAAGTCATTGGTTTCTAAAATTGGCCTACAGTTGACTCAATGCTGAGAAATATGAAAGAAATTGAATTTGATTGCAGCAGTCATTGCATTGCATAGTCTTTCCCTTCATTTCACTCAACGCTAATCTGTTTCACAACTATTGACTCAAATAGTATTGAGTGACAAAAACCAAAACAAACGAAACACGAATTGATTTAAAAGTTATTCAAAATAATTAATAGTGTTTTCAAATATTTAATCGTTATTTGAGTCATAGACTAATAGTATATAAAATTAAAATTTATATAAAAGTTAAAAATTGTTTATCGTTTGAGCCTTGAATTGATTGAAAATAAGATAAGGAGTAATGAAAAAGTATCCGTCGAGTGGTTCCCCGTTTACGAATAAATTGCATAAATTGACTGTCAATACTTTGGTCGGATTGACTGTCTTCAGCTTTGGTCTCCTCTCTCTTCAAATATATTCGTTTATGACTTCAGTCAGACCAGAGTTGGAACAGCAAAGAGTTGCTAAAGAATTGGATCAACAAAAACAATAAAAACAACAAAAATGTCTTCAATTACTCCTTTAATATTAAAACGTTTAAAATTAGTGACGAAAACAAATTTCAATCATTTTATAAGATATTCAAATGACGTAAAGATTAAGAAATGGAAAGTCTTGGGACTGAATCACATCGCGATCGCAACCAATGATGTAAACAAAGGATCACTTCTTTTCAAAAATGTTTTAAATCTTAATACAAGTGATTCCAAAGCACTTCCCGAACACGGAGTCAATACAGCATTCGTTGAACTCAATAACACAAAACTCGAAGTATTGGATCCAATCGGAGAAACTAAGTCTCCGATTTGGTCTTTCTTAAGGAAGAACCCGAACGGAGGTATTCATCACATTTGTCTCGAAGTGGACGACATCTTCGCTGCCGTCGAAGACCTTAAATCTGAAGGCATTCGAGTGTTATCCGACTCTCCAAAGACCGGAGCGCACGGAAAACCAGTCATTTTCTTACATCCAAAAGACTGTAACGGAATTCTCATTGAATTGGAACAGAAATAAAAACAAAATGTGATTCAAATTCAGTCCCTTTTTGACCATTTTTTGATAGAAATACAATCATTTGTTTCGAATGAATATAGATTTTAATGATTTACTTAAATCTAATTAAATTTCATTAAATGACATAAAATTTTGTTTTAATTATTTGATTAGTTTTTGCAAAAAAAAATGAATTAATATAACAAAAAGTATTCGTCAATCGATTCTCTGTTTGAAAAATGATTTTAAAAGAAAAGATCGCAAACGCCTTCATTTGTGTCCAAATTGAAGCAATAGTCGCGACCATTAGGGGGAGGACTCAGTCGAAGGAGTGGCGCAAAAACGTCTGGAGTGACCGAATCGTCGATATCTACCATTTGTTTCTGAGCCAAAGGAATGCGTATTTTGTTAGAATCGGATGCCGTCTCCTCTTTGACTGACTCTTCACTCAATTCTGTTTCAACTTTTGATGTTTTAATCAAACGGTTTGGTCTCTCTTTAGAGCCTTTGCTTTCGGGAACTGATTTTTGTGACTGAGATCGAGTCGTTGTCACAAAGAGGTGCTGTTGGGCTGCTTTCCGGGGAGACAATTGTCTCAATACAGGCGCTGACGTTATTTCCATTGGTGTCGGCTCTTCGATTGGAGTCGACTTCACCGGTTCTTTGATAGTCTTCGCGACACTTCTTTTTGGTAACTGTTTTGTTACCAATTGTTCCGTCGGTTTATTTGCGGCTCTCGTCGAAGCTCTGGTTCCGTGAGAGTGATAGCTCTCTAAGAGGTCAGCACTTGGTTTAGGCATTGGTTTTATTTCTGTAAACGACTTCTTCGGACTTTTTTGAGGACTCAAAGAATCGATAGAAATGTTGTCCATATTTGACGACAAATCATTTGAATCATTTAAGACTTGAATCACTTCTGTTTCAGACGACTCTTCATTTTTGTTGACCAAAACCACATCAATCGGACCACTCCTTGACTTGAGATGTATTTGAAATTTCCTTTTTTTCGTTGGTCTCAACACTTTCTGGTCTTCAATGTCTGTAGAGGTGATCATCTCTTCCCTTTCATTACTCGTTTCGGTCTCCAGAAGTGGGACTTCAAGTTGTGATCCAATCGGGGCCTGAATTATAAGAAGCATTTGATCGTCGAATGCTTTAGTGATGTCTTCGTGTTTGAGATAAGCCATACTTTTGTTGTAAGAGTCGTCAGTAATGTTATGAATGGATTGTTTGGCCCAAGAAAAGTGTTGATCCAATTCCATCTCTTTGTTGTCCAACTCAACCAACTCTTCCTTAAGAGCTAACAATTTGTCAGTGATTTCTCTTGTGTTACAACCGGGTCCGGCGCCCAACCATTGGATCGAATTCTTCGACTTCTTCTCAATGAGTCCAATGCCTTCCAAGACATTCGTTATGTCATAAATACGTCTCTTTTGACGGACTGCCAGAGTGTCTGCCGCCTAACCATCGAAAGTTAATTTTATAAAAAAGAGTCAAACAATTGATAATTTGGTGACAAACCTGTTTGAGGTCAAGAACTCCGTCCTTCGCGTCCTGTAATAGACTAACGAATCGAGTGGTAAGAAGTCCTAAACTCTTCTCATGACGACTGGCAGAAGAGCCGCAGTCAGACAACTCTGACATTTCCAACATTTATATCAACCGTTAATTTGTTTACAAATTAAATATCAAATCGATTTCATCGAAAAAATTATTAATAAATAAAAAATATTAAAATTTAGTGAATTTTTGTGTAAATAACCGTTTATTTGATTTCTCTTCAAACAAAAGCGACGCGAAATTGACTCAAATCGATGTCCGATATATCGATTCAAATCGTCGATCAAAAGGGGATCCAAAACTCTTCTTTCAATTGAAACTAATGTTAATTAAATATAAAATATAATTAATTAATGTTTTGAGACATCTTTTAAAGTGCAATAAAGAGACTATTAGTTTGAATGTAATCTTGATCAATCATCAATTATCATCATTTTTAACTCAATTTATTAATTATTTATAAATAAAATGTTATTTACATTAAAGACGAAATTTATGGATAATATTACAGTTATTTTTATTTTCATACAATATATCCAATATTTAAAGTTTTAGACTTAAATAAACTTATCTTAAATTTTATACATTTTTTATCGATTCTTATCAATTGAATGGAAATAATGAAAAATTATGTTTAATTTTGTTTGTTTTGTTGCATTCAAATTGCATTTTCATTGAATTTATTTAATAGCGTAACAACTGTTTGACTCAAATCTAACTGAGTTTTACTGAATTTCATATAAAAATATTGACAACAGAATGAACCGAATCGTGCAATAAGTGTGTCATTCGTTAAATCTTTTATCATATTTTGATTTAATATACATTAGTATTAGTATTAGACCTCAAATACTGTCAACAATTAATTATTAATCATTTTTATTACGAAATCAATTGAATACTCGATTCAAATGATGTGATACTCAAAGAAGAGGTGAGTTCTCCAAAACTTTTTTTTTTGCAAAAAATTTTGATTAAATTTGATTTGGATTTAATTTAAACGAATATCTCTTTTCTTAATCATTGGTTGAATTTAAATGAAAGGTTAATAGAGGTTATCAAATATGAAAAGAGCAGAAGAGGGTCATTCACTTTACTGATCAATTGATAACTAGATAGAGGCTCAGTCTCAGCCATTCTTAGCCTAATCTCAGGTATTCTTAATCTTTTTTTTCAAGAATTCATTTTACTCTTCAATTAAAAGAAATTTTTTTTTCTAAACGAAAATTCAATTCATAAGCATTTGATGACAAATAATACATTAAACGAATAATTAATTATAATTTGCGATTAAATATTGACTTTAAATCAAAAGTTGACACAAAATATCTTTAAAGAAGTCAATTGATTGACAAAAGACTTAATGAATTGTTAATAATATTGACTTAAATTGTAATTGAATTTAATTAATCGGTAATTTGTGTTGGATTTGAATTATTATAATTTGTGATACAATTTGTGACACAATTTTTGAAGCATTTCATAATAGAAGCGATGGTTTGCATTACATTTACAGTTATGTTACGACAGCCCATAGTTATGACATCACATCAAATGCTATTCAATTGATTTCAATTCATTTTTATCTTTATTATATTCACTCGATTTTTATGTTTTCTCCGGTTTTTATGTTTTATGTTATATTTTTGCCCAAAAAACTCTTACAAATGTTTTTCGTCAAATTGATGACTATTAGGCCATAATTATATTGTTATCAATTGACTTAAAAAATGTGTTTTTTTGTGTTATCAAACAAAATGATGTTTAGTTCAAAATTTGTTTTATTTTCAAATATTTTCCTAATGAAGTGAATTACAAATATTTTATTCAATAGAGTTTTTATTGAAATAGATTTATATTTTTGAAGTCAAATGCAATCGCATTCGCGTTCTCTTAAGTCATGTAAACGTCTTCTCATTTCGATTGAATTCAATTAAATATTCAATGAATTAATTGTTTGTTTTCTTTTCGATCTAAAGGTCTGTTGGGAAGTATGTTCCGATTGGCCAAAAAGAAATCTGGTCTCTCTTTTTACTGGAGTATTGTTTTGGTTTTCTTCATATGTCTATTGACTGCATTCCTCTATTACTTTGTACTCATCGATGAACTCGAAGTCAAACCAAAAACTGTCGTCAATTCCAATGATTTAGAGAAACAAATCAATTACCGGCTCTCAGGCCTTGAGTTAGGACTCAAACAGAATAGAGATATATTAAAAAATATTCGTTTCAAATTGGACAAGGTCATCCAGGATTTCAATGGAGACATTAACAAAGAGACTGAACAATCAGATCCACTCATCTTTGATTCCGATCCTTCAATTTGTCCGAACCCTGAGTCGCAAAAAAGTAATTGAAAACAAATTTATTGAATAATTAATCGATATTTTTGTTTGTTTAGAGTTTTGGTTCAATATATCGATGAGTGATGTCTACGAAAATCTTACTTTTGATAACCCGGACGGAGGCGTTTGGAAACAGGGGTGGGAACTGATTGTCAATGAAAGTGCATTCAGTCGGTCTGAAAAGTTGCGCATATTTGTAGTGCCTCACAGTCATAATGATCCTGGCTGGATTAAAACTTTCGATAGATATTTCAAAGAACAAACAAAAAACATTTTAGACAACGCTATTAACAAATTGACTCAAAATCCCAAATTAAGGTTCATTTGGGCGGAAACCAGTTATTTGAGCGCCTGGTGGGAGACCGTCAAAGACCAACAAATGAAGACCAAAATGAAGGCTTTGGTAGAGTCCGGACAACTAGAAATAGTGACCGGAGGGTGGGTTATGAACGATGAGGCAAATGTCCACTACTTCGCAATGATTACTCAGTTAGTTGAGGGACACGAATGGCTTTTGGATAACTTGAATGTCAAACCTAAATATGGGTGGGCTATCGACCCGTTCGGTCTCTCGCCTACAATGGCTTATGTTCTCAAACAAATGGGTTTCGAGGGAATGGTTATACAAAGAGTCCACTACTCTATTAAGAAGTATTTGGCGCAACAAAAACAATTGGAATTCTATTGGAGGCAGTACTGGGAAAGCCATCCAACAAATGATATCGTCAGTCATATCGAACCGTTTTACTCATATGATGTGCCGCACACCTGTGGACCCGACCCTAAGACCTGTTGTCAGTTTGATTTCAAGCGACTGCCGCCAAGTCGTGTGAAGTGCCCCTGGAAGGCATCCCCCGTCAAAATCACTGACCAAAACGTTCGCCAGAGGTTTGAGACTAATATTTATTTAAGTTTTTGTTTAAAACCAAAGAATTTTGTTTGACTTTAGATCTGAACTACTTCTGGATCAGTACCGCAAGAAATCAATGCTCTATAAAACGAAATCACTTTTAATTCCTTTGGGTTTGTATTCAATTCAATGAGTTTTCAAACAATTGTTTAATTTGTTTGTCAATCAAAAGGCGATGATTTTAGATTCGATAAACCGGAGGAATGGGACGCACAGGCAGTCAATTACCAAAAGTTATTCGATTATATGAATTCTCGACCAGAATATAATGTTGAGGTATTCCTTCAAAACGTCTTTTCTTTACATTTATTTAATTTTAATTTTGACGTTTAGATCCAGTTTTCAACTTTGAGTCAATATTTTGAGTCATTAAAAGAAAGTCCGTCTCATTTACCGACACTTTCTGGAGATTTTTTCACATATTGTGATCGGGAGGACCACTATTGGAGTGGATTCTATACTTCAAAACCATTTTTCAAACGTTTTGAACGGATATTAGAATCACAACTAAGAAGTACTGAAATTATATACTCTTTGGCTTCAATACTGAACCCGCAATCAGTGGAACGTTTGGACGCATTGCGGCCACTGTTTGTCTACTCGCGTCAAAATCTGGCGCTTTTCCAACATCACGACGGCATCACTGGAACCGCTAAAGACGTTGTCGTTAATGATTACGCCAATAGGTTTGTGTCCTTTCCATTAAATTTGGATTATTTTTAATAAACATTTCCTATCGTCGGACAGAATGTATAAATCACTCGAAAA
The DNA here is from genome assembly GCA_034700625.1 of Tectocepheus velatus. Taxonomy (NCBI): domain Eukaryota; kingdom Metazoa; phylum Arthropoda; class Arachnida; order Sarcoptiformes; family Tectocepheidae; genus Tectocepheus; species Tectocepheus velatus. The sequence continues at coordinate 46,664 of JAQIXV010000266.1, forward strand.
TTTGGAAAAAATAAGTTCGGAATCGATTATGAATTTATTGCATTACCAGAACTCTGACTCAAATCAATTGAAATTAGTTGAAATGCTTCCCAACTCCTTCTCCTCTCCGGTTAAGACTCTGTTCACGATTGACGATAACCACCAAAACTGGTATTTCGTTGTCTATAATTCATTGGGATTTGTTTCGTCTGAATTGGTTTGCATTCATTTGCAAACAAATGTCAGCAAATGGTGTGTCAGAGATAACGACGGCATACAAATCGATGACATTCAGATCAATAGTGTTTGGGCTATGGATAAGTTGATGACCGATAGGATTGAGGTCTGTTTTATTGCACATCTAAAAGCATTGAGTTTAGCCGAATATAGTGTCGGTATTTGTGAAGAGAGTCGTCCCTCAATGAAGATCGAGACCAGTTCTGTTACTTTATATAATTTCGGCGATAATACAAAGTTTTTATCGAATGATGTCATATCAGTTGAAGAGACACCCATTGAAATACAGATGGAATCCGATGACATTGAGCTGACATTTAGTGGCGCCGACGCTATGCTTCGAAAAGTCTCAATAAATGGCAATATTTTGAATCTAAGAATGAAATTCATGACTTATGGCACAAGAATTGGTAAAAAGGTTCAGAAAAGCGGTGCCTATATATTCTTACCCGACAATGAAGACGCACAGGACTTGGTTTACAGCAATCCTAAGATCCGAATAACAAAAGGAAGTATTGTCACCAAATTTGAAGCCATTCTCGAAAAGCCGATTCCTATTCGACACGAAATCTCTTTAATTAAAGGCAAAAAATATCTTCAAATGGAAAACGAGTTCTTTTTGGGTCAAAACTCTTTTTCAAATAAAGAACTGATGATTAGATTCTTCACTGATATTCAAAGCGAAGACATATTTTATACGGATCTCAACGGCTTTCAAATGATTCAAAGAAAAAGGTTTCAAAAGATTCCAATTCAGGGAAATATTTATCCGATGTCTACAACTGTTTATATCGAAGACATAAATAATAGACTGAGTATTCTTTCGGGACAGCCGTTGGGCACTACTAGTCCCCGATCGGGTTGGGTCGACATCTTTCTCGACAGACGTCTATTACAAGACGATCAGAGAGGCCTCAATCAGGGAGTTCTTGACAACAGGAAAACCAAAGAAGTCTTTAAAATTTTATTGGAAAAGGGGGTCTCGAAAGGAGTGCCAAACAAAGGAAAGACAAATTCTATTCAAGCGCTGAAACCCACACTTTACTCACAATTAGAACTGCAAAAGCTATTGACTCCACCGACACTAATGTATACCACAATTAAGAGCACAATCAGTGAAATATATTTTATGCGTCAATCGATGCCCTGTGCTCTTCATTTAATGAATCTGAGGCGTCCCTCAACTGCCAACACATTTGATTTGTTTGTTCACAGGTTTGGAGTCAACTGTCAGACCAAATGCGCAAACGATTCGAGTCTCGAATTAACACAAGTATTCTCTCCTATTGTCATAAAACCGTTGGAACCTCTTATAAGTCGTATGAGTCTATCATTACTTCATGAGATTGAGTCCGACCTCTCGATTGATAAAAAACTTAATATCGAAGAAATGAATGTAAATGTCTATCGACTGAGAACTCGAGGGAACTGACGCTCGAAGACTAGTCTATTGAATGCCATTTAAAAGAGTTCTAAACCAAAAATCTGTGATAAAAGACTTAATCAGATTTATATAAACAGTATTTCTATCGAAATATTTTTTGTTATTTTGGCTCAAAAAACACATTTATTGCCATTAATTTCAGAGTTATTTAAATAATTGCCAATAAATCACAAAACAATCGTTTATTTTAAAGAATCACTTTTTGTCTGATTTTTTTGTTTTCCTATCGTTTGACAAATCATTTAATTTATTCGTAAGTTTTTTCTCCAAATAATTTCTTTTAAAAGAATCCAATTTTTTCTTCTCTGGTTTTCCTGAACCGGAATGAAGTTTACCCTCTTTTCGGGCCTGACTTCTGAGCAAATCTTTGATCTTTTGTCCGCATATTTCCGGCGAATGGATTTCAGGCATAGAATGAGTTAAACAGAACCGAAGTCCACAGAATTCACACTTTTGGCCCAAAACTGTTATATTTGTTTTGCATTTGGAATGACTGCACGTATTGTCACTCTTTTTGACCAAAGCTATCAAAGAATCGATGTCTTCCGTATCAGCCATTTCTAGTCGTTTGTTGAGATTTTGAGGGTTTTCCACATTTTTTGGCTTCAATTTTGGTTTTTCCTTATTCTGAGTCGAATTCAGTTTTATCTTACTCTTGATTTGAGGCAAATTTGTTACACATTTAGAACTCATATCTTTTTCAACTGAATCCTTATTTTGGTTTAAATCCGAACTTTTTTGAGGCCTTTGTTTTGACTTCTTTTTGACGACAATATGTCTTTCCTCTCCCTCTCCAACACTTTCGTGAATCAAATCGAGAGATTCAGCGATTTTATGGACTAATAGTCTTTCAAAAGAAGACAAATTTGACGGAAATTCTAAAACATTTCTCTCATTCTCTGAATTAGATTCCAAGAATTTTTGGAGTCTTTCCTCAAATTCTTTTTCTTTCATCAAAACCGAAGAATCGGTGAAATCTTTTTCATTGGTTTTGACCGAAATTTGTTTTGATTTAATTTCTTTCGTTTTATTTTTTATTTGCGATTTATTTTTGGTATCCTTTGCCTTAAATCTGAGATTTGAAGGTCTGTTCACTTCATCCAAGTTTTGCATTTCGGGTTCAAATTCTTGGGCGCAAACTATGTCTCCGTTTTCTTGCAAATGATCGATAAGAGTCTTAATCGTCGAATCATTGGATACGGTCTCTGAATCGCAGACAACGGCTAAGTGTCGTTTGGCTCGGGTCACCGCTACGTTAATACGCCGGCGCTCTGACAAGAAGCCGACCTCTCGTCTGTCATTGGAACGAACCAATGATAAGATAATGATCTCCTTTTCTCTTCCCTGAAAGCCATCGACTGATCTTATTTCAAGTTTTTCAAATTGTTTGAGTCGAGCCCTGAGGAGCTGCACCTGAAGGTTATATGGAGTGATCACTCCTATCGACGACTCATTAAACCCATTTTTGATGAGACGTTTGACGTAAATCGAAACGATGTCGGCTTCATATTCATTGCCTTTTGATTCTTCGTCTTCCAAATCGAGTTCATTCATATGACAACCTGTGCTGTCGATCAAAACCAATGGACTTATATTCGAACCTTTGATTATATCGTTTAGAGAATGAGTTTTTACGGACGAATCGGATTTGAGTTTATTAGAGTAAAACTGTTTTGAAGACCATTTCATTATCTGTTCATTCATTCGGTACTGAATGTCAAGCATTCGTACGATATCTTTGTCTCCGAAGTCTTTAATGAGTCGTTCCATTAATGATATTTCGAGGCCTTCTTTAGCCGCTTTCTCTGAGATAATAGTCGGGGGTAACTGCATGTGATCTCCGGCCAAAACACACTTATGGGCGCAGTTGAGGACAATCCAAGACGAGGCCTCCAAAGCTTGAGAGCATTCATCAATCACTACGACATCAAATGGATAATATCCGTCCGAATCTAATAATTGCTTTAATATATGGTGAGGCGATCCACCGGTAAGTGTCGATAAAACCACTTTTGAGTTCTGCAGAACTCTTTTCAAAACTCTTTTCTCTCTTTCTTTCAATTCTTTTCTCAAACTTTTGATTTCATTAAACGAAGACTTTCTCTGTTTAACCATTAATTCAATTTCTGATCTCAAATCACAGACTATTTGGTAGTCATCTGAGCGAACAATCGCCGCATCCAATGAGTACTTATGTAACTGCGGTAGAGAGCGGGCCGGATGTCCTATCCTTATGGCACTCACATCACTTACAGTCGATAACTTTTCGAGTATGTTATCGACGGCCACATTAGACGGCGCCGTCGCCAACACCTTAAGATCGTAATTACGGACGCATTGAAGTATGAACTCAATTAAAACCGTAGTTTTTCCCGTTCCCGGCGGGCCGTGGATTATAGCCAACTCTTTCTTACTGAGCGCCCATTCAATGGCACTCTTTTGGGATTCATTCAAATATTGGTTAAAACATTGGATTTTCTCTTCACTAGAATTCAAAGTAAATTCTGTTTCACCGAAAAGTGTTTGAACCAAATGATGTGAAATACTATTTTTCTTAAGACTATTGAGGGCTGACTTCAGTCGTCTATGGGTCACATCGTTTGACAATTTAATTAAATTGAAGACATCTATGCCTTCATTGCCATCAATGGGTTGTATGTCGTCATCAAATGCCACATCAATAGCACTCACTTCAACTTTAACCACAATTCCGGATAAGATAACGAGAGAGTCATTATTGGCCGTCACTCCGACCACATCACCACTGGTTATAGAAACGGACGGCAACTGATTTGTCGATAATTTGGGCCCAAATGTTATGACAGTCCGTCCGTAAAGACCGGTTCTCATCGAATATTTGCTGAGTTTTGTCAGACATATACCTCTTTTTTGAAGCTCTAAAAGCGATAACTTCTGCTGATATGCTCTTCAATTGACAATAAATGAGTTAATAATACAAATGATTACAATTAATGACAATTAAATCCTCACTTATTTTGATTGATCTCTTCGTTGTGCTCTAAATCTATTAGTTTTAGATTTTTGTAAATAAAGTCATCGATGACTCCCTTCTCCGTTATATTCATCTCAATTGAAAAGCAGAAGAAAATACAAAAATAATCAAAAAATAGACAAAAATATTGGATTTACTTTAAAAAAATTTAATGAAACTTTTGTTTACAATCTTTAATACAAATGAAGCAATGCTTGTGACAGACAACAGACATGCGCTCCAATTCTTTGCATAACTTTTGAGGGGGTCTGGGGGTCAACAGTGAGGGTTGAGGTCAACTTAAGGGGAGTCTACTGCAGAAAGTTTGGGGTAAAGCGAGTAAATGTTTTATCTATAGATCTATTTAACAAATAATTTCCCAAAATATTTGGTTCCCAATAATTCCTCAATAAAAAGATACTTTAAGTTGAATGTCGGAAAAGGTTTGGTAAACAACTTTTAATCTTAAGATAATCTGAACTTCAGATTAATATTTGGTTGAATCCAGTTTTTACTTAACTCTTCATAGATTAGGATTTCAATAGAAATGTTTAAATGGTTTGAAAGGAGGTCGAAAGTAACCTGGCAAGTCTTCAACTTATGCACAACAATTTCATTCAATTTGAACTTGAACAAATCACAATTCAATCTTATTTTTCACATTAAAGTCAAATCAAATTCATATAAATTTATATTTAATTGGAATTAAGTTTTGATTTGCATTTGAGAATCAAAATGCAATTCTTTATTGAATGCTTATTAAATCAAAATTATAGCTTATTTTGAAGTAAAGTGAATTGTGCTTGCTCATTAGTATTAAGTTTCTCATTCTTATTATTCAATGCTTTTGAGAAAATTTTTAATTGGACTCAAATCTGACAGACATTCAAACTCTGAATATAAAAGAAAACTTATGAATAGTTTTGTGAATAGAGTTGAGTCTCAAATAAAGTGAAGGTATGTATGAATGGTATGAATAATACGCGAAACACATCTGGCATTCAATTCACTCAACCATTCATTTGACTGAAGAGTAAACTAAATACCAATCGATTGGAGTTTAAAAAATTTTTATTTTAAAGTTTTTAATTATTTTAATCAAAAGTTTACATTTTTTCTACAAAATTAAAAGTTTTCCACTCATTCAACGAATTGGTTGTGAAATAAGTGAAAACATTTGAAAACAATTGAATTGAATGAATGTTTTTTTGTGCAAACCTTTTGTGTGGAAACTTTCCAAAGCATGCGTACAGTCATCGCATTATTTTCATTACTAATTGTTTTGGTTTTTAATGAAATACTTCTACAAAAACTGTGATTATAACCAAAAATATAAACAATGTTTGAATTATTATGAAAATTGTATTCAAATTAATGGATAAAAATATAATCATTTGATTTGATTTGTCTTTAAATTTGTTTAAAATCAAGTAATGGTTTGGTTTGAGATAACAATCAGATGATAAGTGCTTTGAAATAAAGACAAAAACAAAACCAAATAATTTTAAATCGTTTTGTCGGCGAAATGTCAAGACCTCTGGTCGGCCACCAAATGGCTAATGGATTGTCTGTCAGTCCGATGAGTGTCTGTATGGTCTGCGACCGCGAAACGGACCGATTATACGCTGTTTTCAGTCGGCCTACGATTGGCGCTCAGAAGCCATTCTTCCCGATATTGGAATCGCTTTCGGGAAACAGTTCTCAAATAAATTGTTGTCTTTTGTGTTCGGAATCACTTCTTAATCAATGGACTGAATACGAATCCAAACAAATTCCGATTAAAAACCGTTTTTATCATTTGAATAGAAAAACGGGTTTTCACTCAAAAAGTGCTTTAAATTTGAATAACTCTTCAAAACATTTGAATCAAAACAATGGATTGCATTCCAATAGTGCCGAAGAAGTTCTTGATCTGAGTTTTACCTCTTCTTCGGCCACGACTTCGAATTCAATCAAAAATAATGTGAAAAACGAAAGTAATTCAAAGCAGTGGACAAATCGATTGCATACTATTTGTTATATTTGTGGAGAAGAGTGTCAGACAGTGGTCAGTGTCTTAGTTCGGAGAACAGCCAACTGTCCGTACTTTCCGTCACTTTTATCACATCCGAAACCGATTGGCGCCAATTCTATTGACACTAACGGAAGAATAGACTCTTGTGAGTCATGTCACAGGTTTTTGATCCAACAGTGGGACCACTTTCAAAGACTTAATGTTCCGATAAGTGAAAGACAATACAGTCTTCGCGCAAATTCATCCAATTGTGAACGTAATCGAGTGAACCGGTATTCATGTGTTTTATGTAATACAGAGTTTTCACTTTCAATACAAAGTGTTGTGATTTCAATGTTAACACTCAATGACTTCAATTCAGATCTTAAGAAATTGATTCTGTCCTCAGCCCAAGAGTTTATAGTGGGTTCGGGCGCCTGTCTAGAGTCGGGAAGAGTTCTCACTTGTATTAACTGTTTCAGAGATCTAATTAAAAACAGTAATCCCTCAGCACTACAGACACCGACTCAACCCTTACCCCAAACATCAGAACAAAAGAAAAAATCGAATTCAGAACTGAATTTCCCGATCAATGACCAGAACTTGTGTCCAGTCTGTCATCGATTGAGAAATCAGATGTTTTATGTGGAAACGGGTCCTTCACCTGAAAGGAAGCCATTCTTTCCTTTCCTTAAAGAGTTGGTAAAACCTCACGAATTAGATTCATTAGAGAGGGTCAGAGTCTGTAATATATGTTTATCTTCATTGGAGTCTCAATGGGAGGCCTTCGAGTTAGCAATTATTCCTCACAATCAACGCAATTATGTGCTGACATCCCGCGCCTCACCGGTTAGCCGAACACTATCCCCGCCCCCACTTAAGATCGTAGTGTCGTCTCCGCCGCCATTACAGCAGTCGTTGGTTTGTGAGCCTCTGTTGACAACCGTTACGACACTCACCACTCAATCGCATAACACTTACGTTACGACAAATACTTCCAAACAATATCTTCACAAAAATGAATCAAAAATTTCGGGACCAATGGATGAGATTATATCTGCTTTGGGCGGACCTCTACTCAAGTCTATTAATTGCACAGTTTGTGGAGAATACTCATCTGATGGACAGACCTATCAGTTGTTCTCAACTCCAAGAGTGCCGCCAATTATTAGTCACGAATTAGGAATTCATCCATTCTTTCCGTTCCTTAAGAAATTAATTTCAATAAATAACAGCAACAATGAGGACAGGGATGTTGACAATCGAACCAATAGTGCATTGGTTTGCACTTTTTGTTACCACTCCTTAATTGGTCAATGGATTGCATACAACGCTTCGCCTTATATTGAAGATAAGGATCCGATGCGAAGGACTTATAACTGTAGAGATTATATTTGTTACATATGCGGTGTCACCACATTTAGACAGAGGGTCCGTTCCATTGCACTCAAAGAGTTTCCCTTTCTTTTGGAACATTCGAGACCTCCGGGTATTAAATAATTTATTAAAAACAATATGATTTGAAATCTGATAATTCGTATCTAATTTTAGGAGCGCTAACCCTTTCCAACGGTGAGAGTGTTGTCACTTGTCTGACATGTTTCGACTCATTGACCCTTCAGTGGAAAGACTACGAGAGAATGAAAGTCCCGATTGAGATGAGAAAATACAATTGGATTACTGTCGCGCCTCCCGATCGAGATATATGTCAGAGCGAAGGACCACTTCCTCTAACTCATACTCATAGCGTAATTATCATTAAATATATTTTTGAATTTAATTCAAATTTAAATAATGATTCAAATGTTAAACAACAGCTCAATGGAAGTGTTCAAACTCTGTCACCAACTCTGATGACAGGACCTCACAATTCAAAAATGATATCATCTGTAGAAGAGATTAGCTCTGCTTTGGCCGCAAACCGGACCTCAAATTTTTCGGACGCTTTGAGGAAATTAGCGAAACAGACATTTGAACAGACAATGACTGACTCACGATTGCAACAAAACTCAATACCTATAAACCATAGCAGAGGTGTACACCCTATTCACAACTGTTATCAAAGCCCAACAATACGGCCGTCGCCACCGATTGTGACGATCGCTCCGATAGCAGCGCATCAGAGTATTGATAGGACTAATGATTTGAGAAAAGT